>CAUYLG010077186.1:0-25775 GCA_963573385.1 Cacajao melanocephalus | reverse complement strand
CCATCTACTTGAGATGCTGAGGCAGGAGAATTGCTTGAACCCGGGAGGTGGAGAATTGCACTGAGTCGAGATTGCACCATTGCACTCCAGCCAGGGAGACAGAGGAAGACCTTGTCTCAAAAAAAAAAGAAAAAAGAAAAACAAATAAATGAACGAGATCACAAGGTGCTGATGAGGGCCATAAGGAAGATAAATTGAGTGATGGCATCCAGAGTAAATGGGATGACCACTCTGGTAGGTCAGCTGAGGGGGTCTCAGAGAGAGAGGAGTGATTGGGAAGAGGAGGTAGCTGAAAAACAAAGTCAGTGACCCAAAGATGAAAGTGAGTTTGGTGTCCCCTAGAGATAGAGTAAGCTTCTGTAGCTGAAGCATCGTGAACAATGAGTAAAGGGAGGTCATGGGGTGAGATGCACCATGGTAAAAGCTTGTATTGTATTCTGTGTGCAATTGGAAGTCATGGAGAGTCTTAAGCAAGGGATGGTCATGATATTATTTAGGCTTTGGGAAAATGTAGCAAGAGTGCAGGCGTCCCCGGTAAGAGTGATATTCCCTTAGGCTAAGAGGTTGGCCATGGAAGCAATGAGAAGCAAACTCGAGCTAATGCGAAAGTAGAGCCGATAAGATTTGGCAATGGATTGGATATGCATGCACATTAGGAACAGAGATGCATCCAGACTTTTTGGCCCCACAACTGGAACAATTATAATGCCATTAATTGAGATGACAAATACAAGGGGAACATCAGGTTATTTCAGATGGAAAAGTAATGCTTTTTTGCTGGACATCTTCTAATCCATAGTTAAGTGCCGCTAGGACATAGATGGCTGGATCTGTACGTCTAGAACTAATGGGACAAGTCCAAGATGGAGGCATGAATGTGAACATCATCAGGTTGTAGGTGATATTTGAAGCAGTGGCACTGGATAAAATGGTCAAGAAGAGAACAATCCAAGGAGGGAGGCCTGGGGCAGCAGGGGCCTTTCAGCATTTAGATCTGTTAGAGAAACTGCATCCTAGAGCTCCAGTGTCCAACCAGCGAAAGCCTATGCTTCTGTCACTCATGAAAAGCACTAATTTGGATAAGTTAGCCTCAGTCTTGCTGGTTAGTGCTATGTCTGATAACTGCATTTCCTACTGAGATTTATCGTACACCAGCAATTGATTGGTTGATTGGTTGGTTTCTAAGAAATAAGAATCATATGTAAGTACTTGAATATGATTTCCTGTGCTATTTTTCATGTGTTTCTGTGGGGAAAAAGGCCTACTTTTCCAGGTATGTTGTTGCTGTCGATTTCTTATCAGCCTTTATTGTCCTAAGACTTAAGGGTGACTGTCTTAGGGACCCAGGAATGGTTTCAGTCTGATTTTAACCTGGTGTTACGTGTTGATAAAGATGCCTTCTTCAAGATATGGCTAGAACCATTGAATGCCTCAACTTCAGGAAGTTGTTTATAAAAATCAAAGGACCTCTTGAGCAAACTCTATTTTCTTAACCACGTGGTCCCACCTGTTGCAGGTTCAAAGCCAGGCTTGGATTGCCCTTAGCAGTAGTATAGCATGTTTTAAGAAAGTCCCGAGGCTTTGGTGATACATTAAGCCCAAGCCACTTTGGCTTAACCGTATGTCTCACTCACTTTCAGAAAGATTCCATTGGAGTTTTCACTTATAAATTCCAGAGCCAAACAATTAACATTGCTGAAAGTGATTGCTTTATCTAATCCCCTATGCAGAACTCCATTCACTCTTGATTCAACATTGATAGAGCTCTTGAATAATACATTTCTGTATGGAATGAAACTTGGAGCTCAATTGCTTTCTCAAAAAAATCTTTCCTTTCCGTAGGCTAAATCCATATCCTAATATAACCTTGGAAATCAAAGCATCAAGCAAAAGTTTCTCTGGAGAATAAAAGTTGTTCTAACTTTTATTTTCATTCCCATCATAAATGTGTAAAGGTGGATCTTTCCTTGAAAGCCTATTATTGAATATTTGATGGTGGGTTTTCCATTGATAAATTCTGACTGTCTCTCTTCCATTTCTCTTTCGGGAATTACCAGTGCCCCTTTGCTGATTTCTTCTTTTTGCCTGATGGTTTGTGATTTCACATACTTACCCAATGATATTACTTCTTAACAGGCCAATTCAGTGATGGGGATGAATATAGAGTTTATATTTTTGTTCTTTCTAAAGCATTTTCTAATATTTGTCTGATACCAAAGTCCATTTTCACATGGTTATAAGTTACTGATGGTAACTCTGATACTGGTCCCCAGCAGGCCACTGTTTGAAATCAGATCTGATAATAGCAGATTGTAAATCTTAAAACTCCAGACAGCAATCCTGATGCTTCCAGCATCCGGAGTTTAGAGACTATGCCAACAATCCAAAGATGAACTGAGTTTACACCTTGATTCACATTTAGGATTAAGCTCTTTTTCTCCACATGGGTAATGAATTATTTGTTAGCTAAATGTTACTGTTTATGATGAAAGAGGAAATATGTTCTACCTCATTAGCATTGCAACATTCTTCTTGAAACATGTTTTTGACAATTAATAACCTTTTTTCTCAATATAGGATGTACCGATGGGTCAGCATAATTTTCAAAATCGCACCTTAAGGTATGGTATCGCTTTGACTATCTGATTTTTAAAAGCTTATTGCTCTTTATTCATTTCTCAGAGTAATTATCATCAATTATGGTAATTTCAAAGGCTACTTCTTCTGAAAGAGCAACTCCCTGTGAAAAGCCCTATTAAATTGCTTTCGGCTTCTAAAAATAGAATCATTGGGGTCTTATTGTGAGAATTAAGAGCGGGAGAAGGAAAACACCACCTGGTACTCATTTTAGAATGTTAAACTCTTTTCCTGAAGTGACTCTTGTTAAGATTAATGTGTAGTAAAAAATTGAATTGTCTTAAAAATGGATATGTTGCTTAAAATTATACTTTTCTGCCTATAATCCCAGCACTTTGGGAGGCTGAGGTGGGTGGATCACTTGAGGTCAGGAGTTTGAGACCACTCTAGCCAACATGGCAAAACCCTGTATCTGCTAAAAAAAAATACAAACAATTTGCCAGGTGTGATGGCATGTGCCTGTAACCCCAGCTACTAGGGAGGCTGAGGCATGAGAATCGCTTGAACGCAGGAGGCGGAGTTTGCAGTGAGCCAAGATTGCACCACTGTACCCTAGCCTGGGCAACAGAGTAAAACTGTGTCTCAAGAAAAAAGAAAACAAATAAATTACACTTTTCTGTTGCATTCTAAAGATAAAAGCAAGACAATTCCAGCGTGTCTCTATTGAAATAAAGGGCTAGCCACTCTGCTCAAGAAAAGAAAAAAGCTTCCCGCAAATGTCTCCACATGCCCTGTCACCAGCCACTGTAAAATCCCCTCCCCTAACCCCCTTTTTGCCCCATGTTCTTCTACATTCAGGCTCAGAGTTTTACTTTAATATTGATGTGAGAGGTAATCAAATCAACATGAGGACATTCGGATAACCGATGTAAGACATAGTCCCAAACGCTAAGCCAGCCTTTCTTTCTCCACAGAGAGGTCAGTTTATTGGAGCTATTGATAGATTTATAGAAGCTAAGGGAAAATATGAGATCTGAACTATTTTCTATAGAAAATGAATTGTAACCAAGTAAAAATGAAACACAGGTTGTCACCTGCTGAAACAAGGCAACCATGCACATTAGCCCGGTATCCTTCTAAATGACTGTTGGGATGAGCTCTAATTTGGACTTTGTGCAAAATTTGACATTTTAACATTGAGATATAACATTCATAGTCTTTATGTTATGAAGATAATCTGGTTCTTGAGCTTTTGAAGAATTATATTTAAGTGGCATATACTGTGATAAAGAGAACTTATATAGGAGAGCCCATACAATACCCAGAGAAAGCACGATACCTATAGCCAATAACATACTAGCACATCTATAAGCAAGTGATCACAGAAATTTCATGGACTTCCTTTCACTTTCTATTCACTATCTCTTCTGTTATCTGCCTCTCCCTCCCAGAAATTCTGCTTTAAGGGTCTATTTATTGAAGTTACAATGGGAAAACTAGTGTCATGGAATCCCAGTATTGTGTTGGGCAGTGTCATCTGTGATGAGTGCTGTCTGGAAGACAATGATAAGAAGCTGTCGTTTTTAATTGTGCTAGGGTATAGAAACTCTAATTTGGTCTCTATAGCATTACTGCAAGGTAGACTATGTTGCCATTATCATGTTAAAAGGGAAGAAACTGAGGCACAAATGATTAGGAGAATGCCAAAGTCACATGGCTGGTGGAGATGAAGCCAGCATTTGTGCCCAGGCTCTGTGACTCCAGAGCAGGTATTCTGAACTGCTCATCAGGCTTGCCTGCTTTACTAAGGGCCTTTTCCATATTTATTCCATTTGTCTCTGTAGTTGCTGATCTTTGGTCGCCTCAAGCCCTCCTGAAGGAACCCCAGTTCTGAGTCAGACTTACTCCAGGCTGCCTGGGCACTTCCAGGCTTTGTAACATGGATTGCCTTATGATACCTGTCTGAGCCTCCTGCCTGGCCCATGCACTCTTGGCATGTGTCCCTTCCTGTGCCTGCGTAGACCTAACAGCCCAGGGAACATGGTGGCATGAATCTGGGGAAGGAGCCGGGGAGACAGAATGGAGATGTGTTGGACACAGGGACTGGGGTCCTAGAGCAGTGAGAAGGCCAGTGGTGGAGCCCAGGGACAGGTGCTAGGACGGGAAGATGAGAGATGCTGGAAGTCAGAGGGAGAGTCCTGGAGGTGAATTAAGACTCCTCGTTGGCAGATCATCAGCCCCAGGGACCTTATCATCTCTCCCATTTTAGCAGAGGGTACAAAACTGCAGACACAAGAAGTGTCTGTATGTCAAGAATTATTGTCCAGATAATTAGTGGATTCAAATAATGCACAAAACATGTATTTATTGGCTACTACGTGTGTCACATTACAGCACTGAGCTCTCTGCAGGAATCATCTAAGCAAATCCTAAAATAGGTTAACAAAGGCAATAGCTTGTTAGCAATGGACAAAAATATCAAAAAATTACATTTTCCTGTAAGCCTCAACGTACTTACACTGCTCCTTCTTATACTTTGCAGAAGAGAAAGCCATTTAATTGAAGTCAAGAAACTCAAGTCTAGATGTGGGACTGATGAAAGTTAAATGAAGGGTCTAAGGTCCTACAGGTCTCAGCTATAAATGAGAATGTGCAAGCCATACTAGCTGGTGGATAAAAGGTTCCTTGCTTTGCTTTTTTTTAAAGTAATATAAAAATTGATTTGCTTTTTTCAAACAACTTGGAAATTGATATACTAAAACCTCTTAATTCAGTTGGCTCAATATCTGTGGGCGGATCACTTAATAAAATTCATTTTATTTTTTTAACCATGACAGCTCTCAGCCTGTCTGAAGAAGACAGGACATGAAGGCACAAATTCAGAAACACAGAATGATAGAATTGGAAAACTCATCCATCTCATTAATGATCATTCTGTGAGATTTAATTACAGATAAATGTGACATTGCATATTTAATGCTATTCTTATCTATATGTGGAGGCAATTCTGAACTCAGAAAAGTGTGGTTTTCTTATTGCAGATTAGATGCTCTATTTATTTGTAGTCTAAGCAACCATAACACACAGAATTCATGCCTAAACCAAGATAGAGGCATAGCCTTCTTCAGGTCAGCAGTCTGTGCTTTTAATCTTTGCAGCGGATGTTTAACTTCTAAGAATAGGTACTGTTCTGGTTTTCTCCTGACATCATTCTCATGCAAATTGTCAAATAACCTTGAAAAGCTCTCACTATTTGGCACAATTTATTCAGAAAGCATCTTATATTATGGCTAAAGATTATTTGCTTCTAAAACTAAGTGAGATGATATACAAACAAAAGTGAAGTTTTCTGTGAATAGTGCTTTGAAAACTGGAGCATTTAAATACATACAGTCAAGCTTTGGTATACCTAAAGTAAGACTGCAGTTCTGCAAATTCTTGAAAATTGACCAAGAAAAACACAAAATAGGAATGACTATTTTGTCAACAAAGCCATATTTTTACAGGGAAATTTCTAGAACCAATATATTCTATCATAGAATAAAGTTTATAAAGGCAGCAAGTTAAAGCTAATACATCTCTTAGGAGAGAAAGTTCTTTTTTCTCAAACACCAAGTATATGTCTTTCAGTGTTGCCTTGTAAATACCTAGTAAATTTCACTGTGAGTGAATAAGGCAACATTTTTACTATCCCAAAAACTTCACTTACTCACTCAATCCAAAGAGAGGCTGGGTGTTAATAGAGAAAAGCCTGCTCATAGACTATCATTTCTTTTTCTACTTGATTGTCAAAATTAAACAGGGCTTTTGACATCATAGAAAAATAACCTTACTGAAACAGAAAGACAGATTTGGCATGTTCTCACTCATATGTGGGAGCCAAATAAGTTGAACTCATGGAGGTAGAGAGTAGAATGATAGACACCAGAGACTGGGAAAAATGTGTGGAAGGAAGATGGGTGGGTAAAGAGACGTTGGTCAGTGGGCCAAGCCTTTAGTTGGATAAAAGAAATAAGTTCTAATGTTTGATAGCAGAGTAGGGTGACTGTAGTTAGCAACAATGTACTGTGTAATTCCACGTAGTCAGAAGAAAGAATTTGAAATGTTCCTAACACATAGAAATGATAAATACTCAAGATGATGGATTCCCCAAATACCCTGATTAATTATTGCCCATGTATGCAACGAAGTATCATCTGTACCTCATAAGGATGTAAAATATTATGTATCTCTAAAAGATAGGCTTAGTATTTATTTTACTAATAATATTCTTACCTATAATATTTCCTTTTTCATGTAGAACCAAGTCACAAAAGAAAAGATTTGAAGAAGAATTGAATGAAAGGATGATTCAAGCAATTGATGGAATCAACGCACAAAAGTGGGTACATTTTCATATTAAATTATCATTCATCTTTTATTTCAAACCCTATTATTTAAAAATAATGTCATAGGTTCCAAATATGTTTTATCATAATCTCTGCAGTAGTTAGCATGACAAAGCCAAGTTTCTGAGACAATTCATTCATTTCACTTCAATTGTCCCTCAGAAGAGCTTTTGTTAAAAGTATTTCTTTCATCTTTTTAAAAATATTTAACTCTTCCTAGAAAATATTCCCAAGTCAATTGTTGACAAATAACCTGAGGTATAATTGGAGAGAGAAACATTACAGCATGATGTGTTCAACAAGTAATATTTTAAAAAGATAGATTCTATATGGGGAAAATCTTCAAATTTTAGCATGTGGTGCTATCCATCCAAAATGCATCTGTTCTTATTACAAGACTAATGTTGAGATACCTGTGTTCTAAATCCTGGAAGAGAGCATTGGTGAGCAATGAGAATAAGACTGATTTCGGGGGCACAAAATGTCATTCAGCCTCTGAAGATGAGAATTGCTGTTACGGTTTTAAATGGTCCAGAGTTGTGAGAGGGAAACAGTCTAAGGAAGATGATGGCTTTCTCCGCCTGGACAGAATGATTGCGTTCATCAGCCTTCGTGTTCTCCCTGAGTATGTGTGTCATAACTGAACCCACGGAGAGCAGATAGCACATGACTCAGTATGGTGCCTGGTGCACGTCAGATATTCCATTCATGTTTGTTGAGTTGAACTGTAGTGAAAACATCAGGAGGTCCAAATGAAAAGCGTTCACAGAAAAGCTTCCATCCTTATGGAAACCTATTCAATTTTTTATCATGAAAGCTGGCTCTTGAAAAGTGTAAATGATTTTCACCTAGAGCTCTTTGTCTCCAAAATTAAGTTACAGGGCCTCAAATAGTACATGGCTTTGTGAAATGCATGCCTGTTTTAGATTGTTCCTTATAGGTATTTATTAAAGAATATTTACAGGGCTTATGAAAGAATACATGAGTGTGTTAAGTGTGTCTGTGGTGGGTGTGTGCCTTTGTGTCTAAGTGCAAGTGCATTTTATGTAAGCAATAAAGCATCTTGGTCAGGCAAAAGTTGCCATTCAGATGTGCTGGAACACTGAATTATTACCTGTCTAGAGCCCCTTCATGTACTACAAGTAGGCAAAGCCCCCTTCCTGTCCCAGAGTGCCCAAGGCCCCCCACCTGGACCAATGCTCTGCTTTGCCTGATGCTAGGGCCTGTGCAAAAAACAACGTCACCTCTGCCTCAAACCATCACACACTGAGAAATAAATAACTTCCTGGAATCTAACAGCAGCTAAAACCTAGGGAGGCACCTGGTTTCATAAAATATAGGTGGAAGAATGTATTCATTCAACCAGAGGAAATAGCAGCTGATACTCTGTGACTCGCCAGAATAAGACACAAGATCAGAAGAGAGAATCTTGTTCTTTGACAAAAGTTAGCAAATGATAATAATAATAATAGTAATATTTTAAAAACTAATTCCTAAAGTCAACCTCAGCATGTGTTCATGCAGGACACCTACCTTTTTAAACTATTTTTGTATCCACCTACCAAACAAATTATCAGAGAGTGCCACCATTGGCTTTGCTTTATTGTTGTTAAAGTTGCTTTTAGATTGTGTTTGCTTTGTGTCATTTAGTATTCAAATACATGCTGAGTTAACACCTTATGTTTTAATACAGTTTTATTCCAAAGTAATGCTTAGTGCTGGTATAACTGCTTATGTTGCAATTTTCCCAACATGTTTCAGAAATCAAATCAAGAAAAACGTGCTATACTCAAAAAATAAAAGGGAAATTTTTCAAATGGAAGCTCTTATGCATATATTTTTAATTAACTCAGTCACATGTTGTTATACCTTCCTCATTAACTCCTCTTGTTCTCTGATATGAAGTTCTTCTGATCTTTGAATTTTCATTTGAGAACTCAACTGGAGCTCCGGGCTCGATGTACCATTCATTTCTGCTATTGGCATAAAACAGCGATTTCTATGCAGATTTTTGCTTATTCATTCACTGATGGACTGAACACATGTTTGTTAAGAGATGACTGAGGTCAGCATTTGCTCAGCCTTCCCCCAGTGCTTGCCGTGGTGGTGGGGAGCTCTCTGGTGTCTTGTCTTAGAAGGACTCCAAGGACACTAATCCTATCAGATCAGAGCCCTACTCTTAAGAGTTCATTTAACATTCATTTCATTCTTAGAGGCTCCATCTCCGAATACAGCCACACTAGGAGTTAGGGCTTCAACAGATGAACTTCGGTGGGGGACACAAACTTGCAGTTCATAACCACCATGGCATGTGTGTAATTATGCAACAATCCTGCAAGATCTGCACATGTACCCCAGAACTTAAAGTACAGTAAAAAAAATAAATAAATAAGAAAGTGGTCTTCTCACATGGTATCTACTTTGTGGCAAGAACTTGCTTTCTCATATTCCTGAATAATTCTGGGTGCAGATGTGGGTGTACCCACGCCCCTCTAGTCAACATAGTATTCAGAATTTCCTTTATTTTCCTTAACCTCTTGATAAAACAAAACAAAACAAAACAAAAACCTTCATATAAATAAATAATTACTTATTGTGATAACCCAAGATGAAGTTGACTTTCTTCATGCCATAGACTACTGGGGTCATGAAAAGTCAGGAGGCTGTAAATCAAGTACACACACATTCCCTCTCACTTCTCTGCTCTCCTCTCCCCTCCACGGCTCTTCTCTTTCTCTGTAGTTTCAATTCCCCACAAGTAATAGTTGACCTGATCAGCACACACAAATCTATTCCCTTCTAAATACCCAAATCACATTTATAAATCTTTCTGTTTTCTACAAGTCAAGATATTCCCAAGTAGACTGCTGATAAATAACCTGAAGTGTAACTGGAGAGAGAAAAATTATAGCATGATGCATTCAGCAAGTAATATTTTTAAAAGCTAGATTCTATATGGGAAAATCTTCAAATTTTAGCATGTGAATTTTACCATCTATCGAAAATGCATCTGATCTTATTGCAAAATTAATGTTGAGATACCTGTGTTCCAAATCAGTGGTGGGAGCGGAGGCCACCTCAGAGAATTCACAGAGGTGATTAAGTGTGTAGGAAGAATATGGTCATCTTAACTCTAAAGACAAGATGAGGAGAATTAGGCCCATCTGTCTTTGCTGCAAGGGAGGAGCCCCAAGCCAGACCCAGCGTGCTGTGGGAAGGGAGGCGAGGGTGTCCACTGGTGGGGACTCAGTCGTGACCCCAATACAGATCTAGCACTGGGGCTCACAAAGCACCACATGGGCTCTGGGGATTCAAGACAAGCAAGCCTGATCGTGAGCCCTTTCCATCCACCTGCAGGTCACAGGCCATGGAAACGTAGACTGGGCACATGTGGGCCTGACCAGTAAAAGAGGCACTGGTTTTATTTTCACTTCCTAAATTTCACTCTCACTCCAAAGCTGACATTTTCCAGGAGCATTTTTAAATTACATGTTTTCTCAGTAAAGGAAATATTGTTTTTATTAAGTTACCAGTATACATTATTCATATTTTGATAAAGACACAGTTCTGAAAGTGAGTATAGTTAAAATTTATCTTAATTTGTATTTTTTGGTCCTTTTCATGTTAACCAATCTTTGATTTCTCCATCTAGTCTTGTGAAACAGAATAATAGTTCTGCAGCTGGTAGAATAATAAGAAATACCAAAAAAAGTTTATTTCCCTAAAGCTTATACCCTTGAATCAAAGAACTACGCAGCCATAAAAAAGAATGAGATCATGTCCTTTGCCAGAACATGGATGGAGCTTGAGGCCCTTATCCTTAGCAAACACAGGAATAGAAAACCAAATACCGCATGTTGTCTCTTTTAAGTGGGATGAGAGATGAGAACACATGGACACGTAGAGGGGAATGACACACAATGGGGCCTGTCGGAGGGTTGAGGGCGAGAGGAGGGGGAGGATCAGGAAAAATAATTAATGGACACCAGACTTAATACCTGGGTTATGAAATAACCTGTACAACAAACCTACAATATACCCCCACGACACAAATTTTACCTATTTAACAAACCTGCACTAAATAAATTTTGGCCGAGCACTGTGGCTCATGCCTGTAATTCCAGCACTTTGGGAGGCCAAGGTGGGCGGATGACCTGAGGTCAGGAGTTCGAGACCAGCCTGATCAACATGGAGAAACCCTGTTTCTACTAAAAATACAAAATTAGCCAGGTGTGGTGGCACATGCCTGTAATCTCAGCTACTTGGGAGGCTGAGGCAAGAGAATCGCTTGAACCCAGGAGGCAGAGGTTGCAGTGAGCTGAGACCATGCCACTGCACTCCAGTCTGGGTGACAGAGTAAGACTCCATCTCAAAAAATAATAATATAGTAAAATTAAAGTTTTTTAAAAAGAGGTACTTTTATTGTTCTCACTTTTCATGGCAGTCAGTCTAGAATACACTACTGACTTCCCTGCCCCAGTTGAAAGTGCCCTGTGATAGTCTAGTTTTCTGGGATGTTCAAGCTAATCAGGGTATGTGTCTGACAGTGAAAGCCTTCCAGACTGATGAGGGGCACCAAGCAGACCTGGGGTTTTCTTCCTCCTGTGTGCGGGTCTCCTGGGTTCACTTGTCATTAGCCATATTGTTAAAGGTCAGTCTTCACTTCGAAACCCTAATCCGAAGTCAGGAGGAGGCCACATTTGCTGATTACTGATAAAGTCCAAAATTTCACTTGACATTTTTCCCTGGATCCTCAAAGGCTTTCATCTTTTATCTTTCAAATATATCCCAAGAAGTCAAAATCCATGATATACAACCAATGGTTCAGAAAAGTATTATATTAAGAAATTCATATGAATTGATAATTCTTTGAATAGGTATGACTTTTTTTGGATATTTATGTAAAACATAATTTTCTCTCTAATGTCCTAACATCTATTGTGTGTGTCTCTCTCTCCACCCACACACACACACACACACACACACACAGAGATATAAATATAAACATAGATGTAAATGTTAATATGAATCTAGATATACAGTTATATAGATGTACAGATATATACATATATATGAATATATATCTGGGATTATTAGATCTTTTAACTCCAAAAGTATTTAGAAATGTAAGTTCCTCAATAACTAATAACCCATACCAGCCAGTAATATATGCTGTTGTATATCCAGATATTTGGTTTATTTAAATACTTTTATGCATAGATTTATTTTTTTACATGCCTGTACTTATAAATATGAGGTGTATCCCTTTATTTCACTTAACTATATTTCATAAAATGTGTGTTTATTTTATTGTCTGATGTGTGATCGTGCTAGGCGTTCTGCACACGGCTTGCTTGGGACACAGCTGGTATTGCTGTGTGGCTTGTGGTTATATATGACCCTGTTGTGAAAGGTTTCCTCCTTATGCTCAGTATTTACAACTACTTGCTTAAAACGGATGTTTAAAAGTCAAACAGTGTGGTACAATGCGTACTTCCATATAATTTTTATTTATTTGTCAACAACTGAGAGATATATATGGATTTATGCATGCGGTTTTATGTTTGCATCAACCTAGTCTGAACGGATTGCTTACTAAATTAGTATTTTTTACCAATTTTTTAAAAACTTTATTCAAGCATGACTTTTACTTTCTGGAAATGACAAAAGTGACAATGAATGTATTTTCGCTAAGTGTAAAAGAGTCAAAGCCTTCTTTCCCAGATCTTAAAGGCATTCTGATGGTTTGGATGCTCTGTGATATGTTGCCCTCTAGAAGCTAAAAAAAAAAAAATACTGCTTCTCTAGGAACCAGATCCTTAAGGAGGTGAAACCACTGTGTGACTTCAGAAAAACATTAGGGGATCAATTTATTGATGTCTTTAGTCTTTTAGATGACTTATCTCCCTTGTTATTTAATTTGGATCCCTTGACTTTCAAATGATGTGACAGTTGGTATATAATATAGAATTTTCCAAGGAGGGGAGTGTGTGATTAGAGATATTATATTTTCAGATCCTGTTAACAGTATCCAGAGTCCATATCCAGTTACTTGGCATTATATGTTTTTTTAAATGCTGTTTGGAATGTTATACAATAAAAAAAGGAAAGTGCAAGTCATTTAAAAAAATAGTTGATGTGTTGGTCCTTTCTATTTCCAGGCAATGGCTCAAGTCTGAAGATATTCAGAGAATCTCACTGCTTTTCTATAACAAAGTACTAGAAAAAGAAGTAAGCTTTTTTTTCTTCAAAATCATCAATCCAGTTTTCTGAAATTTGAATGTCTTCACGAAATTGTGCTTATGTTTTTTATATGCGACATTTAAACTGCTTCTAGCTAGACTGGAACTCTTTCTGGCTTTTCTGGTGGTTCTTTCATGCATATATTGCTTTATTGTATTTCTCATCACCAAGTTCCTATCTTTGGTGAGTCACCATTCTCAGCCCTCTCGATAGTAAATGCTTCTGCAATATGTGTGAAATATCCCAATTAAATGAAAGATATGGGAGATAATACCTGCTTTTCTCAGTGTGAAATTCTCTCAGAACAGTCTTAGCAAAACAGAATTATTCTTGATAAATCTACAGTGTCTTTACACAATTATTTTAATATTTTGAGCAAAATATGAGTTTTACATTCAATGCCTCTTCAGAATAATTAGAACTTTCAAGCTTTATTGCATCTAAATACTTTCATATTATGACTCTTAAAATAAGAGCTATTTCAGGCACAAATAAGTAAGCAGACATTTAGTTTTTAAGTGTCAATCTATATGTGGGTTTGCTAAAATGATTTAAGTAATTCTTGCAGAAAGGACAACTGTTATTTTATCTGCCTTTTGTTTTTTGTTGATCTAGAGAAGAAACCAGACTTAGAAGTAATTTGCATCATCCAACTAGATAATTACAGGCCTAGTTTGAACAAAAGTTACATTAATGGTAGCATTGGCAGCTATGGTATTAAAATTATGTTGATAAAATTTAGGGCATTGTTTTATGAATATCAAATAGAAATATGAAAACTCCTTCCAAAATCTATGAACACACCAACATCTTTGATGTTGGTGGTCAAGAGGATCTGTTGTCCGCTGCTAAGTAAAGGACTTTGACCATTGACCACAGATAGTTTACTAAATTGACACTTGTTACAATGTGCTATTATTGACCATCTTATCCTTAATAACTTCAGCAAATATTAATGGCTACTTATTGCTTAACTGTTACATTACTCCTTTCCTGATGGAAGTCCATTTCTTTGTTAATACCACAAAGAAATTTCTACTAATATCTCTGTACAAAGGCCTGAAGAAGTTAAAAGATAAGAATTTAATTGAGGGCACAGAATGTATATCACATTTCAGTAACTATGCTAATATAACTTTTTCATGAGCATGGAAATTATACTGGCTACTAAGTCAAAAAATATACCAAAGAAATTCTACTAAACAGAGGTGATCATTTAAAAATGTAGCTTCTGTGTACATTCCCCATGGTATGTATTTGCGGATGCTGACTTTAAGGCAAATTTTAGAGAGCAGCAAGACTTAAGCTCAGTTTTTGTCCACCTGTCCCCAGCCTGCCCTTCAGGGCATCAGGTAGAACAAAGGGCAGCAAGAGGTATCAGAAGAGAAATATCTGGATACCCATCAGAGATCCCCCAGTCAGCACTAAAACAGGGAGGCCAAAATCCAACAAATACATACCTATCCCTATATCTTGGGAAAGTTTATGCAAGTGTAGCCAATGCAACCTGAAAATATTTTCGGGAGGTTTCAATGATATTGGCACATCTCACTGATGCTAGTCAAGCATTCCAGTCCAGAGTTTCTTCATCCAAAACAGGGGCTGTTGTGAGGACTGATTAGTACAGGAAAAGCATGGCATGCAGGGCACTGTGCTGAATGCAGCAGGGGTCACCACCAGCATCATAAGTACATCCCTGTCTGGCATTTTTATCCAGCTTAAGTCAAGCAGGGCCATCCCCAGGTAGGCAGCTAACACTGGTCAGCTTGTTCACGGCATGGGGAACCGCGTGGGCCCCTGCCGATTGCCCTGGATGAGAGGAAGGAAGGGGAGAACCATTGGCCAAGCTCAGAACAAGCCAACTAAGAACCAAGTCGGCAAACAATTTTGGTCTTGGAACTTCACCCATCACCTCTCAATAGCATTAAGACAATAAAATAAAACAAAACACTAAAAAATATGTCTTGCATTTCCTTAGTAGTATTCAAAAGTAAAATAGTATATGGGAAGTCACTCCCTTTCCCTCGGTATTGATAGATGTCAGACCCTCATGGGACCTAGGGCATAGGCACGATTCACAGTTCACTCACTCAACCTTCTGGTCAGGTGCCTCTCTCCTTCCTAGAGAGATTCGGTTACTGATAGATGGGTTTCAGAACAGCTTTACTCATAAACCATGGTCCTTAGAAGTTACTCCCTCACGGTTAATGCAAGGGAAAGGAAGCACTCACTGCTGAGAGGAACAGGCTTTGTCCTTAGCTCGTGTGAGCCGCCATCTATACAATTTCTGAGTGTGGTGCATTCCCTGGGTACAACTAGGCTGCTGGGAAACTGTGTGCCGCTCTTCTCTTGGAGAACTGTTACTAATGGGTGCCTTTCTCCCCCTCAGTACCGGGCCACGGCACTGCCAGCATTCAAGTATTATGTGACTTGTGCCTGTCTCATATTCTTCTGCATCTTCATTGTGCAGATTCTTGTGCTGCCAAAGTAAGTACTTCTGGTTTCCATTGGGATTCTCACCTGGGGTGCCTTTCCACAGGAGCCCAGTTATATCTCAAGATGTGAAAGGATGCTAATGTTTACACAGGGGTGATTTAACACGTCATGGTGGAGGGAGAGTAACTGAGGACTCGGAGGTGAAGTGGCCCCCATGTGTCTTCCTTAGCATAATGTTGGATTTTCAAAGTGGATATGTTGATTCAAACTTCTAGGGGTTTAAAAAAATAAATTTAACCTTCTTGTTTTGATGTTGAGATAACTCTGATGCCCAGTCTAAAAAATGTAGCCCAATAAGCTTTACCCACAAAGAGTGCAATCCCCAGATGTGGTTTCTAATAAACACATACCATTATCTTATATTGAAAGGGCACAACCTTTCACTGTAAGACACACTTTGCCCACCCATCCATTTTGTTCAAGTTCTGTGTTACATACCCCTCTCTTGTCTCTGAAATCCATTCTGCAACCGTCTTTGATTGCTATAGGTCAAGGTCCAGCCAACCTCTCCCCAGAGAGACCTGGGTTACAAATGGGAAAATCTGAGCAAACCACATTTCATGCTTTCGGGGGATTCCTTCTGGTTCCACCTACTGGTGAAAAACCAATCGCTTCATGATTTTTAGGTTATCTTTCTCTTGCACCTTCTCAATGAGTTCAAGACTAATCAGGTGACTTTCTTCAAGAAAGCTAATTCTCGTTTTACAATCTAAAGAAAATTCTTGTCCTTATAATAACTGGGGATATAGAAGGAAACTTTAAGATAGTTTTTTTTTCTTTCTTATCATATTTTTTTTTCTTTCTTACCCTATTTTGTTAAGATCAAAGCAACCGTTTTCAGTCTGGTAGAATTCAGTTGTGTGCTTGCATTTAACTCTCAAGGTGCAGCCAGCCTTTGTGTTCAACTCAAACTGCTTGGATTGGGTAGCATGTCATCTCATGAACATGCTGAGCAAACTACAAAGAAGTTGTCTGTTTCTCCCGCTCTGTACTCCAAAGCGTTTTCTTCCAGGCACTAAGCCAGACAGCCAAAAAACCACTTTTGGGTACAAGTGGTTTTTGATTACGGGAATGAATTGTAGAGTGGTGAAAGTTTTGTTCATGTATGTACAATTCATTAGCAATGTGCTCCCCTATAGAAGGGATTTCCAGTAGACTTGCCCTTTCCCCATGAATTGGAGGTGTAATACATCAGCCAAGGGAGCCCTTCTTCAGGACTTATGAAATCTTCAGTGAAATTTCCCAATGCTAACGTAGCAGTTTTCCATTCAAACAAATGTTTACAAATTAAGCTCCTTAGTGTCAGGCCTGTACTACGGTAGGGGAGAGAAACAGCTATCCCAGTGCACACTGGTTTATAGACTGGTAGAACAGAAAAGCATTTTGAAAGCTACATAGGTAAAACAAATACTGCACAGGGAATGGGTCTTTATTGTTACTTTTACATAGATACATTAAGTTTTCTACATTTTCCTATTGGATGAGTATTTCTATATTCTCTACATTATAAATAATACAGGGTCTGTCACCTACTGGAAGGTGCGGGGGATGGAGACAGTGACTGCGGCATTTTAAAAGATGCCTCCAAAGAAGACAAAAAGACTTCCAGGGACCAGGAAATTTTCATGGGATTTTACTCTTAAGAAACATGTCCTTGTCATGTCTTTGCTGGCTTGACTTTCATTTTCTTGTCTCTCTTCTGTGGTGTTGCATCTTTATGAGGACCTATGGAAGTTCATTCTCTCAAGAGACATCACCCATTATTTTTTTGGTGCACACAGGTTTTCCTCAGAGCTTTTCCAACCAACAATACAAAACGGAAAAGCTCTGAGCAAAATCCACAGCCTCACCTAATGGAGCCTCCAGACCTGCACTTGCTGTAATAGCCTCAGGCTTCTTATTCTGTGATTTCTTCCTTCAGTTTTCTTTCATGTTAATATCTTTATTTTTCCTTTTTCTTTAAAAAAAATCTTGCTATGAAATATTTCAAAGATATGGAAAAGTACAGGTGTGATATGATAAATGCACACATGTCCACAATCCAGACTTTGTAAATGTTTACCCTGTGTGCTCTTTATTGTAGATACCATTTTCCACCCTCTAGAGATTTAGTATTTGGGTATGCTTCCTTTAAACAGTACCTGATTTTATTCTGGTTTTATTTATTCAATTTGATATCTTTCTTTTTTTTTAATTATACTTTAAGTTCTGGGGTACATGTACAGAACTTGCAGGATTGTTGCATAGGAGACACATGCCAGGGTGGTTTGATGCCTCCATTCCCCCATCACCTACATCAAGCATTTCTCCCAATGTTATCCCTCCCCAACCTCCCCATCACCCGCTATCCCTCCCCTAGCCACCAACCCCCCAACAGACCCCAGTGTGTGATGTTCCCCTCCCTGTGTCCATGTGTCATTGTTCAACACCCATCCATTAGTGAGAACATGCAGTGTTTGGTTTTCTGTTCTTGTGTCAGTTTGCTGAGAATGATGGTTTCCAGATTCATCTGTGTCCCTGCAAAGGACATGAACTCATCGTTTTTAATGGCTGCATAGTATTCAATGGTGTATATGAGCCACATTTTCTTTATCCAGTCTACCATTGATGGGCATTTGGGTTGGTTCCAGGTCTTTGCTGTTGTAAACAGTGCCACAATGAACATATGTGTGCATGTGTCTTTATAATAGAATGATTTATAATCCTTTGGGTATATACCCAGAAATGGGATTGCTGGGTCAAAATTTCTATTTCTAGATTCTTGAAGAATCACCACACTGTCTTCCACAATGATTGAACTAATTTACACTCTCACCAACAGTAAAAGCATTCCTATTTCTCCACATCCTCTCCAGCATCTGTTGTCTCCAGATTTTTTAATGATCACCACTCTAACTGTAGTGAGATGGTATCTCAATGTAGTTTTGATTTGCATTTCTTTAATGACCAGTGATGATGAACATTTTTTCATATGTTTGTTGGCTGCATAAATGTCTTCTTTTGAAAAGTATCTATTCATATCCTTTGACAACTTTTTGATGGGGTTGTTTTTTTCTTGGAAATTTGCTTTAGTTCTTTGTAGATTCTGGATATTAACTCTTTGTCAGATGGGTAGCTTGTGAAATTTTTTTCCCATTCTGTTAGTTGCCGGTTCTCCTAATGATTGTTTCGTTTGCTGTGCAGAAGCTCTTAAGTTTAATTAGATCCCATTTATCTATTTTGGCTTTTGTTGCCATTGCTTTTCATGTTTTAGTCATGAAGTCCTTGCCTATGTCTATGTCCTGAATAGTGTTGCATAGGTTTTCTTCTAGGGGTTTTATGGTGTTGTCTTATGTTTAAATCTTTAATCCATCTGGAGTTAATTTTTGTTTAAGATGTAAGGAAGGGGTCCAATTTCAGCTTTCTTCACATGGCAAGCCAGTTTTCCCAACACCATTTATTAAACAGGAAGGAAATCCTTTCCCCATTGCTTGTTTTGTCAGGTTTGTCAAAGATCAGGTAGTTGTAGATGTGTGGCGTTGCTTCCGAGGCCTCTGTTTTGTTCCATTGGGCTATATCTCTGTTTTGATACTAGTTTATATTAATCTATTCTAAATTAATTTTGTCATCTGTATTTTTATTTTATTAATTGATGTGTGTGGACCGACTTCTCCCACCTTATTTTGTGTTTCATTTACCTTGCTTTTCTTTGGTCCTTTCCTCTCTTTTTTCTAATTTCTAATGGATTGATCAAGTTCTTTTATTCTTTTTTTAAAGGTAAACTAAAAGCAAGTTTATTAGAAAGTAAAGGAATAAAAGAATGGCTACTCCATAGGCAGAGGAGCCTGTTTATTCTTTTGTTTCTTTTACTAGTTAGGAAGTATATATTTTTTTCATTAAAGAGTACTATTCAAGTTCATAGAATATACATCATGTATTTTTCTTTTAATAGTTACTGTTAAAATTTCAATATACTTTATGTTAAAGAATAAAAATATATTATTTCTAATATGTATTATAATTTATATGTTTTTAATATAATATTATGTATTTTGTCAATATCTTTTGGGGTAGAAGTCGTTTTTGATGACATGGATGAATTGTAGAGTGGTGAGTCTGAGATTTAAGTGCATTCCTCACCCAACTAGTATACATTGTACACAATATGTCATTGTTTATCCCTCTCTGCTCTCCTACTCATCCCGCTTTCAAGTCTCCCTAGTCCATTATATCACTCTATGTATGTTTACATACCCATAGCTCAGCTTCCATAGTAAGAACATACAGAATTTAGTTTTCCATTCCTGAGTTACTTCACTTAGAATAATGGCTTCTAGCTCCAACCAAATTGCTGCAAAAGGTATTACTTGTTTCATTTTTATAGCAGAGTAATTTTCCATGGTGCATGTATACCACATTTCATTTATCCACTCATTGGTTGATGAGTGCTTGCACTGGTGCCATGTCTTGGCAATTGTGAACTGAATTTTAACATATATGCTTAATTCAATGCATTCTAAAGTTATTCATAATCTCTCTTCGATGTAATTATTTCCTAAGATTTTAGCTCTGACAGTAATTATAGTCAATGTTTATTTATATTTGCCCACATTCTTTACCAATTAATTTCCTCATCAATGCTTTTTAAAAATTGTTTCTTCAGATTTATTTTTCTTTTGGGTGATGTATATGATTTGTTAGAGTTTTTGGAGGAAGGGTCTATGAGTAACAATAGGTCTCTTTTTTGTTTATATGAAAAAATTTTTATCTGCTTTATTTCATATTTGTATAACTTGGCATAAAATTCTAGGTTAACTTTTATTTTCCCTCAGTGTGATGATGATATTACTCCATGGCATTACATCTTCTATTTTTGTTAATGAAGTCTTTCAGTCAGTCTCATTGCATTCCTTCCTAGGGAGTCTGTCTTCCCTCTCTGAGAGATTTTAGGTATCTTCTTTGTGGGTGAGGAGGGGGCAGGATTTTCACTATACTGTTTCCATAAATATATTTGTTTTCATCTACTTAAGTGACTAGGTGTGATTTTTCAATCTGAGGACGCATGTCTCTGCTCAGTCCTTGAAAATTCTCTGCCTCTATCTCCTTACACATCACTGCTTCTCGATTATCTATTCTTTCCTCCTGGAGTTTGCTGCATATTGTGTTCTCATCCTGTGCTCCAGGTCTTGTCATTTTTCCTCACAGTTTCCACTTTTTTATTTCTTTGGGCTTCATTCTGGTAAATTATTTATCCAACATTGAGTTTATAATCTTTATGATTTTTTTCATATCTAAGAAGTCTATGACATTCTTAAAACCTAACCTTTTTGTATATATAATTTTATATTTTGCCTATGGAGTTTATTTTGTTTTCTTTACTTGCAGATTTTAAACATATTATATGGAAATATCACTTTTTTTTTCTTTTTTTATTTTTGAGACAGAGTTCTTCTCTGTCACCCAGGCTGGAGTTCAGTGGTGCCATCTTGGCTCACTGCAACCTCCACCTCCTGGGTTCAAGTGATTCTCCTGCCTCAGGCTCCTGAGTAGCTGGGATTACAGGTACTGCCACTCCACCATGCTAATTTTTGTACTTTTAGTAGAGACGGGGTTTCACCATGTTGGGTAGGCTGGTCTCAAACTCCTGGCCTCCAGCAGTGTGCTCTCCTCAGCCTCCCAAAGTGCTGGGATTACAGGTGTGAGCCACTGTGCCCAGCAGAAATATCACTTCTTTTATTGCCTTCTTAATGGTTGATAAATATGCAGATTCTGCCATTTAGTCTATCTGTTAAGTCTGTCCTTGTATCATCTGTAATTTTGTCTGTGCGTTCATCAATAGCAAGGATCGGGGTTCGGGGTTCATGGTAGTCTTGTATGTTCTGAGTTGTAACGGCCTCACTATGGGATAGATTTCAGTGTATCTTTGCCAGGTATCTCTGGAATTCACCAATTCAAGACACAATATTTTACTAAATCCTTAGACTAAGGTTTCTGCACTAAGTAGGTCATGTATATTTGGGTCTACACCCACTGGCATGGAGCAAGATTGGTGATCCAAATTTTCAAAAATGATCTTTTCTTTATGGCCCCAGTCAGATGGTTATCTTTCCTAAAAATTACCAGACTGGTGGAGAGAGTTTTCCTTTTTTTTCAATTCTTGGTGGACAGCGCCTCAGGGCCCCTGCCTTTATTCAAGAGCTCAGTTCTAATATCGTATTAATCAAATGCCTGGGAGCATCACCTTCCTTAGGCAGACATCAGTCTTACACCAAGAGCAGATATTAGCTCCGGGCCATTTAGCATCAGCACCTCACAGTGGTCTGCATCTGAATACCTTCTGTGTATCTAGGAAACTCTCTTTCTTGCCTATTATCTCATATATTTAAAGAAATAATTTTGTTGTACGAAGCATTTTTGTTAGAATAATGGTGCTTCTTACTTCTGCTGACTTTACTTGTTTTCTTAATTATACTTTTGCTTTGTTTCCTTTGTTAGCTTTTTTTGTGGTAAATTACCTCGTGTTTTTGAAAAAGGGAAAGAAATAATTAAATGAGTGAGTGAGTAAATGAATGAATAAATAACTAATAATGGACAAATTTGTAACCTGGAAAGGATCAGTAAAACGGGAGATGTTTTCCTGAAAAGGAGCCCAACGTCTTCCTTATTCAGCCTATAATTGTTGAGTCCAGCTCTAATATCAGAATTTGAGTAGATATAATGAAATTATTGGTTGACTCCACTTTTTGGAGTTGCTCTCTCACTCTGTCTGCCCCTTAGTGTATTTTTATCAGAAATGTGAGCTACCTTCAAAGATCAAAAATGATCAACATGAAATGCTTTTGTTATTTTTAGTAGTTTCATTCATATTACTGACAAACTAAACGGATTATGTTTAACCAGTCATGAGAGAAATTGTTAAAACAAGGATAAATTTTTTACCATTACAGTTTAGGTAAATATGCATTTCATTAGCCCAAGAAAAATTAAAACTAATGAAGTTTTTAAAAAAATTAATAAAGCAAATTATAATGTTAAATATCTTAGAATTATTATTTCTACTTGGATCTCTCATATCAATTTTATTACTTATCTCAACACTCAATGCTAGAAGTGATAAAACGTTTTCAAATCTTGGGATAGGTTGTGCAGAGTGATGTAGACAAGTGTTGCTGCTGGATTAGATATAAAGGGTATGAGAAAGTAAGTTTTTCAGGGTTTTTAATTTTCTTAAATTTTCTCCTTAACAACTGGAAAAAAATGTTGGCATTTACAGAGAGAGAATCCTGGGGCAGGAACAGGTTGGGGAGGGAGAGTGGACCCAAGGACTCAGTTCTGGACATTAGACACAAGTGTGTGTTACACATCAGGTGCTGGAGTTGCACACAGAAGGGAATATGTGACCTATAGAATTTATAGAACCTCCCATGAACACCCTATAGCTTCTACAGATTCTATAGAGATGGGTGGAGATACAATCTGAAAAACCCAGCACCTATGTAGTATTTAAATCCAAGGAGTGGGTATAGGAAGAGAAGACTCAGCACTTTCTGGGGAATACAGTGTGTCTGAAAATTCAAATCTTCAGTCCTTATCATTGCTGTAAAGGTAGAACTTTCCTTACTTGGCCAAAGATAATCTCTTTTTCTTTTCCACATCTCAGAACCTTCAAGTGTCCAGAACATCTCAAAGCTAAGACTTCTCATCAGAGAAAAGCTACTGTAATGGTGATGAATATTTAAATTCCATTTCCTCTTTCCATCTTTTGGTGCTTTCTTTTTTTCTTTTTTACTGAATTCCCTTTCATTTTGAAATTCTGTCATGTAAAAAGGAGGAATTTTTATTTCATGCTAACTTATAATTAAAAGAAAAGTTTGCTTTCTTTGGTTCTTATCATCCTGACTGAATCCCACACAACAGATGTGAGTGGAGAGCTGATGAGAGGCTTGCTTTGGGAAGGAAGTGAAGGAAGTGAAGGCAACCAGGAAAGCGACCGTGAAAGTCATGACATTCAACAGAATGCCAGACAGAGACACCATTATTTACACAGAGAGATGGCTTGTAATTGATACATTTTGTAGGCTTTTTGAGGGGAATGTATATCTCCACTGGGCTTTTTTTTAATCAATGAATGTCTCTCACCCCTGTCAGGACCACCTTTAAGCAATTTCACTGGGAAAAAAGCAGAAAGGAAAGAGGACCTTGTCCAGATTCAGTCTCTTCCATATTCTATAACAATGCATTTGACTAAAGCACCAAAGTCAAAAGGACACTGAAAGTAATTTTTCTTGCCTTACAACAGGGAAGAGTCAAGTTTGCTTTTCAGTAAGTACTTAATCAGTTATGCTTCAGGGTTAAAAAAGAAGCAGCTTTGCAACTCGACTGGTAATTAAAATTGATTAAGTTACACCAGCATCTTGGTACGCTTAATGGACCTGAACATGCTTTTGACAGAACAGGTAGGATAAATGGTTATAATTAAGAGCATTTAACCAACCATGACTTTGTCTCACAGTGTTTCTTGTTCCCTGGTGTCTTCATCCATTTGGACTTCTTTGACAAAGGACCATAGACTATGTAGCTCAGGAGCAACAGAAATTTAGAAGCCAAAGTCTGACATCAGGGTGCCAGCATGGGTGGGTTTGGGTGAGGCCTTTCTTTCAGGTTGCAGACTACTGTCTTCTCCTTGTATCCTCAAATGGAAGAAAGAAATAGCTAGTTCTCCAGCCAGTTCTCATAAGGGCACTAATGCCACTCATGAGTTTACCATCTTCATGGTCAAATCACCTCCCAAAGGCCCCATTTCCCTAATACCATCACATTTGGGGTTAGGATTTCAACAGACAGATTTTGGGGGGACAGAAGCATTAAGCCCATAAAAACTCAGATGGAAGAGAGGTCCATCTGAACATAAATGCCAATAGACCATGAACTAGAATATTGAACAGCTGCAAGTTGAGCATATCGGTGAGAGTTTAAGCCACTCCAAGTCTGAATCTCAGATTGTCACATACTTTTCTATACGCAAGACCATATCACCTACGAATTAAAATAATTTTACTTCTTTTACAATCTGACGCCTTTTATGTTATATTCCTACCCAATTTTCCTGGTTAAAACCTCCAGTACAAGGTTACATAGAAGTAGCCACACCATACATCCTTTCTTATTTAATCTCAGGAGAAAAGCGTTCAGCCTTTCACCATTAAATATGATGTTAGCTATGGG
Organism: Cacajao melanocephalus; assembly: GCA_963573385.1. Lineage (NCBI taxonomy): Eukaryota > Metazoa > Chordata > Mammalia > Primates > Pitheciidae > Cacajao > Cacajao melanocephalus. Next base: position 867 of record CAUYLG010077186.1, on the reverse strand, counting down.
CTTCTCATGACAATTTTTCATAAGGATAAGGAAATTCCGTTTTATTAATAGTTTGTTGAGTGTTTTCATTATGAAATATTGTTGGATTTTGACAAATCCTTTTTCTGCTGCTATTGAGATGATAATGTGTTTTTTCTTTTATTCTATTAATGTGATCTATTAATAAGTTGACTGATTCTCAGATGTTAAAGCAACCTTACATTTCTTGGGTAAACTCCACTTGGTCTTGATGCTGTCATGATGAGAAGGCATCCTCAACTCCTCTCTATCTCAGATACCTACTCTATTAAGAGAGATGACTACAGGGACACACATCAAATGACATCTAAAAAACGAGTTCAAACCAACAATTGGACTGACCCAGTCAATGACTTTTGGGCACTGAGTCATGTCCTGGACATGATTCAGAGTGCTTTCAATCACCTGGCCTGATGATAAGGTTTGTTCAGATTTTATGAGTGATGATGAGACTCTGCAGGATGGTGTGTATATACCAAGTACACCTAATTATTGACTAGTCTCATGGGCCAGACTCATGCTAGGGTGTTCTGACACAAAGAAGGGTAAGATGTGATCCTGCAGCAGCAGGAGGAATGCCAGCCCACACCTCAGAGCTATGGAGGGCGCTTGCCATTATCCTCATGACTAAAGGGGACCGCAGTGATTCATCTGCTGACCTTTTATTTGCTATCTTCTCCTCTGTCTTTACGAAGGAGCTCTGACAGGTTTTTTTTTTTTTAGCACTACTCTCTCCTAGCTTTTCTCGGTATCAAGGTAATGCCAGATTCATAAGGCTGAGTTTAGAAACAATATTTCATTTTTTTTAGGCCCAAAATGGTTTAAACACTGAATGAATGATATCTTCTT
>CAUYLG010077184.1:0-208229 GCA_963573385.1 Cacajao melanocephalus | reverse complement strand
GGATTGGGTCCTGGAACAGAAAAGGACATTAGTAGGAGAACTGGTGACAATCTGGAGTTTCATTAATAGTAATATATAAATGTTAACTTCTTAGTTTTGTTGGAACATGGTTACGTAAGATGCTCACATTAGAGGAAAGGGGGTGAAGGGTATATGGGAACTTCGTATATTATCTTTGCAACTTTTTTTTTTTTGAGACAGAGTCTCACTCTGTTGCCCAGGCTGGAGTGCAGTGGTACCATTTCAGTTCACTGCAGCCTCTGCCTCCCAAGTAGCTGGGACCACAGGCACCTGCCACCACACCCAGCTAATTTTTGTATTTTTAGAAGAGATGGGGTTTCACCATGTTGGCCAGGCTGGCCTCGAACTCCTAACCTCAAATGATCCACCCGACTTGGCCTCCCAAAGTGCTGGGATTACAAGCGTGAGCCACCATGCCCAGCCTTCTTCAAATCTAAAATTATTCCAAAATAAAAAATTTACTTTAAAAAGAGGCCAGAAGCGGTGGCTCACATCTGTAATCCCAACATTTTGGGAGGCCGAGAGAGGCGAATCACCTGAAGTCAGGAGTTTGAGACCCTGGCTAGTATGGAGAAACCCCATCTCTCCACTAAAAATACAAAACCTAGCTGGGTGTGGTGGCACATGTCTGTATTCCCAGCTACTTGGGAGGCTGAGGCAGGACAGAATTGTTTGAACCTGGAAAATGGAGGTTGCAGTGAGCCAACGGCACTCCAGCCTGGGCAACAAAATGAGGCTCTGTCTAAAAAAAAAAAAGTTATATAGTTCTCCAAAAATATAGAAACAAAAAATAATGTTTTATTTTACTTTTTTTCTTTTTTTGAGACGGAGTTTCACTCTGTCACCAGGCTAGAGTGCAGTGGCATGATCTAGGCTCGCTGCAACCTCCACCTCCTGGGTTCAGGTAATTCTCCTGCCTCAGCCTCCTGCATAGCTGGGATTACAGGCACACACCACCACGCCCAGCTAATTTTTGTATTGTATTTTTAGTAGAAATGGGTTTTGCCATGTTGGCCAGGCTGGTCTCAAACTCTTGACCTCAAGTGATCTGCCTGCCTCTGCCTCCCGAAGTGCTGGGATTACAGCGCCCAGGCCACTTTGTTTTTTTTTTTTTTAAAGACAAGGTCTCACTCTGTTGCCCAGGCTGGAGAGCAGTGGCACAATCATGGCTCACGGCAGCCTTGACCACCTAGGCTCGTATGATCCTTCTACCTCAGCCTCCCAAGTAGCTAGGACTACAGGTGCATGCCACCATACCTGGCTAATTTTTTACTTTTTGTAGAGGCAGGGTCTCACTATGTTGTCCAGGCTGGTTTTGAACTCCTGTGCTTAAGTGATCCCCTGGCCTCAGCCTCCCAAAGTGCTGGAATTACAAACTTGAGCCACCATGCCCAGCCACAATTTTTTTTAATAGGGGGAAAAAATCAAGTCATAAAGCATTAATTCAGGAGGTCTGATATCTGTTTAATGAAAATTCCAGAGAGAAAAAGAAAATAGAGGTAAGAAAATAATCAGAGAAATAATAGAAGAAAATTTCCAAGAGCAGTAACAACAAAAAATGAGTCTTTAGATTAAAAGTGTCCATTGAATGCTGAGCAGAATCCTAGGGATTCATGAGGTTTCAGAAAGTCTAAGACCTTCTGGAAATTAGAAACAAACAAACAAACATGATCTGTAAGGGAATAAAGATCAAATTAGCTTCTCTGAAGCTAGAAGCTATAAAACAATGGTCTGCATAGTTCTAAGGGGAAATGGTTTTGAATAGCTAAACCACAAAACAAGCTTAGGGGCAAAATTGTGAGAACTAATAAAATTTACCTCCCACTGGGCGTGGTGGCTCATGCCTGTAATCCCAGCACTTTGGGAGGCTGAGGTGGGCGGATCACCTGAGGTCGGGAGTTCGAGACCAGCCTAATCAATATGGTGAAACCCCATCTTCTAAATAAATAAAATAAAAATAAAATAAAATAAAATAAAATAAAATTTACCTCCCACACACTCTTTTCTTTTTCTTTTCTTTTTTTCTTTGTTTTTTTTTGAGATGTCATCTCGCTCTGTCACCAGGCTGGGTGCAGTGGCACCATCTCGGCTCACTGCAACCTCTGACTCCCAGGTTCAAATGATTCTCCTGCCTCAGCCTCCTGAGTAGCTGGGATTACAGGCACGTGCCACCAGGCCCAGCTAATTTTGTAGTTTTAGTAGAGACGGGGTTTCACTGGGTTGGCCAGGCTGGTCTATGAACTCCCGACCTCGTGATCCACCCGCCTCCACCTCCCAAAGTCCTAGTATTACAAACATGAGCCACCATGCCCGGCCTTCTTTTCTTTTCTTTTTTCTTTTTTTTTTTGAGACTTGCTGTGGCCCAGGCTAGAGTGCAGTGACAGCATCACAGCTCGCTGCAGCCTCGACCTCCTAGGCTCAACTGATGGTCCCACCTCAGCCTCCCAAGTAGCTGGGACTACAGGTGTGCACCACCACACCTGGATAATTTTTGTATTTTTTGTAGAGATGAGGTTTCTCCATGTTGCCCAGGCTGGTCTCGAACTTATGGTGCTCAAGTGATCTGCCCATTCCGGCCTCCCAAAGTGTGAGCCACTGCACCTGGCCAGCCACCTGCTTTTGCTGAAAAAAATCATTTCAGATTGTAATCCAGAAAAAAACAAAAAATCAGATATAATGTAGTGCTATGATTCTCAAAATACAGTTCCAGAAGCAGCATCTGGGAAGATGTTAAAAATGCAAATGCCGCCGGATGCGGTGGCTCACACCTGTAATCCTAGCACTTTGGGAGGCAGGTGGATCTCAAGGTCAGGAGTTCAAGACCATCTTGGCCAACACGGTGAAACCCTGTCTCTACTAAAAATACAAAAATTAGCTGGGTGTGGTGGCGGGTGCTTGTAATCCCAGCTTCTAGGGAGGCTGAGGCAGGAGAATTGCTTGAACCCGGGAGGCAGAGGTTGCAGTGGGCTGAGATAACGCCACTACACTCCAACCTGGGCGGCAGAGTGAGACTCCATCTCAAAAGAAAAAAAATGCAAATGTAGTGCCCATCCCCATCTATTGAGTCAGAAACTCTGAGGGTTGAGGGCAGCAGGCTGTGTCTTTACCAGCCTTCCAAGTGATGTGGTGCATGCTCAAATTTGGAGACCCCAGAGCTGTGGATGGTGCTGTCAGTCCCCTTAAATCCCTTTCACCAGGCTGCCGCACCCATTCTCAGCTGCTGTGAGTTCCTGTGCAAAATGCCCCCTGACTCAAGGTGGGAGGCGGGTGAAGCTGGTCTCCAGCCAAGAACACTTCCTAGCTTAGCTTTCTTCCCCACTGCCCCCATCCTGCTTCCCTCCCTCCTCTTCTCTTGAGATCACTCCCTCAGTTGGTCACTGCCACTAAAATCCCTGTCCCAGGCTCTGCTTCCTGGGGAGCCTGACCTAAGTCACACAATAACCAAGAAACAACAGAACTAACTCACATACACATTGAAAAAGAAATCCCACAATAATAACTGCCAGGAAATATTTTATTTAAATTAGAACATGGAAGCAGAAGATAACAGTCTAAAATGTTTTTAAGAAAAAAGTGAATTTCAGTTCATAGATAGTACAATTAAGAAGCTAGAAGCTCTTAGTCCTATGGCAAAGAAAGAACACAGTTCTTCTCTCAAAAAGGAATAGGAAAAGTGTCAAGAAACTCCAGGAAAAACACAAAACTATACCAGAAAATTGTGATCCAAATATGAAACTGTGCCATGATTTTAAGCAACTATATGTAAGGACAGAGAAGAACTTATACTGAATAAATTATTTCATTTTTTTCTTTATTGACCTTATTTTATTTTACTTTGAGAAAAAGTTCAACATATGCCAAAGTAGAAAATAAATTGCAAAATGAACGTCGTGTACCCATCATCACTCAACTTCAGTGGTTAGCAAGATCAAGTCAATCTCAAATATCTAGTCAATTTTCAAATTTCCCTAAATATCTTATTATTTTTTTTCTTTTTACTGTTGGCATGTTTAAATCTGGACCCAAAGTATATCACATTTAGTTTATATATATCTCTTATCTCTCTCTCAGGCTACAGTTGAACACTCCCATTTAGTCAGCCTCAGTTTAGGGACCTGGAATTATATTTCCTTCTCTACTGACCCGAACACCATCCAAAATCTACAGTGACTGTTTTGTTCCTGCTTGAAGGCCAAATTCCTTGTCTTAGTCACAATTGCCTCTTGAAATAACCGTTTGGATTGCTTTCAAGTTCAGGCTGCTTTAACCTCTCTCAAATCTTCAGGTTTTTTTAGAGTCAAAAGATTATCTCCAGTTTCTTTAGGTCTTAAAGGACCTTTTCTTGGTGGTCCAGTCAATATAGAAATTTGAGATCCCATGTTCCTGCAGAAACACTAAAGCAGGTGTCCAGGGTCTAGAAATCTTCTGTATCTTTCTGTTTACCAAACTTTGTTAAGAGCTTCCCTGGTTACACAGGCTACGGATACTTGAGTGCCAGATGGGATTAAAGATAGCAAAACAATGCTGTAATTTATATCTGAACCTCTCAGAAAGTTCAGAAAGTTTAGGTTAGGAGCCAAAAGGTGTTTGGAGCTGCATCCACAAAAGATCCTCAGAAACAATCTTCAGCCGGGAACCCCAGGTTTTGTTGTAAAGAGCCCTTGACCATGAACATGAATGAGATGGCTGGCTTCAGGCACAGACTGCCTCATGGAAGCTCTGCCTCCTGCCCAGCCCTGAGTCCTGGGCTCTGGACTTTACCTCTTCCCTCTCTTTATTGGGGTGGTTGGTTATGAGGGGTGGGGAGCAGGAAGGGCAGACGGGGCTGGAACGACATGAAAGGAGCTTTAGTCTCAGCTGCCCAAGACCTCCCAGCTAGTAAGTTGTCAGGCCAGGATTAGAACCCAGACTGGTCTGGTTTCAGATTTTAACTCCTTCTCTTGCCTTCTCACTCCCCTGAAACCTGAGAGCTCAGGAGGCAAAAGTCCTAATGCTGACTTGGGTATTCACTCACTCAAGGACTCAGAGAGGAATGCCTAGAATCAGAATGGCCAAGTTCCTTGCAGTTAAACAGTTGACTTGCAAATATCAACAGACACACCCAGACACATGAAAGCAAAAGTCAACAAACCAGCTAACAAAAGCGGTCCTTTCCACGGATGAGGAAAAATCAAATAATTACTCAGGTCAACCTCTTCACTGTTGTTCTAGATGCTTGGGGAACTGAAATCTTAGCCAGCTAATTTTTTGTTGGCGGGGAGGAAAGGAGGGTAACATTTGGAATGTTCCAGACACTGTGCTGAAAACTGGGATAGCAAGATGAGAAGATACAGTCCCTCCCTGCCCTTGAGAAAACTGTTCCTGTGAGCGATGAGCTCCTTGACAGCAGGGACAATTTTTCATCTCATCTCCATCCTCACTGCCTGCACAGGGCTGGTCTGGCACAAAATTACCACTCACTCCGTGAATGAATTTCACTTCTGAAAATTTTCCCATTTTCTCTGACGCCTGATAATTCTTCAAGTATTTGGTAATTTTGTAAATTGTTAGAAAAGAGGAGATTGTAGTCAGGGAAGGGAATTTAGAGGTAAAATGATGCAAGCTGCTTGGTAGACATACTTTTTCTTTTTGTTTTTTTTTTTTTTTTGAGACAAGGTCTCGCTATGTTGCCCAAGCTGGTCTCCAACTCCTGGGCTCATGTGATCCTCCTGCCTCTGCCTCTCAAAGTGCTGAGATTACAGGTGTCGGCCACTGTGTCAGCCAAGACGTACTTTTTTTTGTTTTGTTTTGTTTTTGTTTGAGATGGAGTCTGGCTCTGTCGCCCAGGCAGGAGTGTAGTGGCACAATCTCAGCTCACTGCAACCTCTGCCTCCCAGGTTCAAGTGATTCTCCCACCTCAGCCTGCTAAGTAGCTGGGACTACAGGTGCACACCACCACACCTGGCTAATTTTTGTAATATTAGTAGAGACGGGATTTTACCATGTTGGCCAGGCTGGTCTCAAACTCCTGACCTCAGGTGGTCCACCCACCTCAGCCTCCCAAAGTGTGGGGATTACAGGTGTGAGCGAACACGACTGGCCAAGATATAACTTTTTTTTTTTTTTTTTTTTTTTAGGGATGGGGTTTTATGGGTGGGAGAGGGAGTAAAAAAAAAAAAAAGAGATGGGGGTGTCACCATATTGGTCAGGCTGGTCTCGAACTCCGAACCTCAGGTGATCTGCCCACCTCGGCCTCCCAAAGTGCTGGGATTACAGGCTTGAGCCACTGCGCCTGACTTTTATTTTTATTTATTAATTTATTTTTTTTAAGATATACTTTTTAAATGCCTTGCTGAATATAAAGTAAGGGAAGTAGAGGTAGAGAACAGCCAGGCCTTAGAATGGCACCCTGGCCAGGCACAGTGGCTCACACCTGTAATCCCAGCACTTTGTGAGGCTGAAGATCACAAGGTCAGGAGTTCGAGACCAGCCTGACCAACATGGTGAAACCTTGTCCCTACTAAAAACACAAAAATTATCTGGGCGTGGTGGTGCATGCCTATAATCCCAGCTACTCCGGAGGCTAAGGAAGAGAATTGCTTGAACCCAGGAGGTGGAGGTTGCAGCGAGCCGAGATTACACCACTGCACTCCAGCCCAGCTACATAGTGAGACTATGTCACACACACACACACACACACACACAGACACACACACACACACTCACACACAGAATGGCACCCCTGTATATGCTGAGGAAAAAGCACTGTGACTTCTGGAAGAGGCGATGGGACCATCTGCTGCTTTCAAAGGTCTCTAAGGATCCACAGCCCTGTGGCTGGGAAGGAGACAGTTTGAAATGGTTGTCAGAAGTAACTCTTCAAGTATCCAGGAGTGGGTCATTCATTCATTCAACGTGCATTATTGAATACCTACTTTGTGCCATGTCCTTGTTTGAAGGACTGGGGATACAACAATGAGTAAAAGTTTAAGAATCCCTGCCGTCCAGGCACAGTTGCTCATGCCTGTAATCCCAGCACTTTGGGAAGCCAAGGTGGGCGGATCACCTGAGGTTGGGAGTTCAAGACCAGCCTGACCAACATGGAGAAAACCCCATCTCTATTAAAAATACAAAATTAGCCGAGTGTGGTGGCACATGCCTGTAATCCCAGATATTCAGGAGGCTGAGGCATGAGAACCGGAGAGGCAGAGGTCGCGGTGAGCCAATATCACACCATTGCACTCCAGCCTGGGCAACAAGAACAAAACTCCATCTCAAAAAAAGAAAGAATCTCTGCCCTCCTATGGATCTTACATTCTAGTCAGGGAGCAGGAAAAAGTTTAAAAATTAATACATAAAATTATAAATGCACTTACTTGACCCAGCAACCTCACTTCTGAGGCTTTAGCCTAGAGCTTCATCTGCACAGTAAAAAATGACGCAGGCATGAGGTTACTCATTGCAATACTGTTTGAAATAGCAAAAGATGGAGCCCAGCTTTGAATTTTGAATGACAAAACATATTATCCATTTAAATCAAAAGAAAAATTTAGGAAATTGTAGTATAGGTTTTGTTGGATGGCGATAAATGTGCTATGGAGAAAAATGAAGCAGGGAAGAGACTGGGTAATGATGAGAGGGGACATTGCTATTTGAAAGCGATTGTTAGGGAAGGCCTCGTGGAGCGGACCTGCGTGGGAGTAGACATCTGAAGGAGATGAGGATATACTGGCGCATTCCTCAGGCAGAGGGAAGAGCAAGGGCCAAGACCCTGAGGCCTTTCAATGGCTGAAGAACAGCAAGGAGGCTAGAGGGAGCTGGAGTGGCCTGGGGGACACAGTACAATTTTGAGCAGTTCCCTAGCATTGGACATTTTGGTGCCTTCCAATATTTTGCTATAGTGAATATTTTTGTACATATACAAAATCTCACCTATAGGAATGTATTTGCAGGATAATTTCCTAGAAGCACCAGAAGCGCAACTGCTGGGTCAAAGGACAAGTGTATTTAAAATGTTTAAGGATATTACCAAATTGCCTTTCCTATTGGGGCACTGATTACGTCGTTTTATGACCATACAGAAGCTATCTTTTTTTAAATTCAGAGAAAAATATAACACAGTTGTTGTCCTTGGGAATAAGAAACCAGCATTTATGAAACATCCACTAAACATGTGTCAGGAACTTTACCACATATTGGCAAAAACACTCAGGACACCTTTGAGGCACAGTAAATCAAGCATTCTGTCCGAGGCACCCACAAAGGAGGTGGCAGAACCGGAAATCAAGCCTCGGCCTGTCGGGATCCTCAGCTTGGGCCTGGACTTGCTCCTTGTCACCGTGCAGAAGCTGCCACCCTGGTATGAGGAACTGGATTCCAGCATAACTCACAGCGATGCCACATGACAGGTGTCTGCAGGGGGGCCTGAACCAAGAGCTGGAACACAGGCCCAGAGTGCAGGCCAGGTCACGTGTCGGTGGGGCAGCTGAAGGGCCTTCACAGAGGCAAGAGCCTTGAGGGTGAGGCCTGAGGGTTGAGGGAGCAGAGTTTGCTGGTGAAAAGTGAAAAGGCTGCTCAGGGGAGAGGGCTCCACAAAGACACAGAGGCCTGAGGTCAGCTGGGGAAAGAAGAGCTGGTGTGCACAGAGCAGAGGTTGGAAAGATTTTTTAGAAAGTTAGCATTTATTTAGCTCTTACTATTATAATTAAAGTATCTAATTTAATCCCCACATCAACCTTACTGGACAAGTACTCTTGTTATCCTCATTTTCTAGATGGCAAAACTGAGGCCCAGAGAGAGCTTTAGGCCATTTTCCCAAGGCCACACAACTAGAGTCCACACCCTGAGGGTGAGGCTGGAAAGGCAGGGTGCAGGCAGGGGGCGAAGAACCCCTCGCAGGCCGCTCCATGGAGCTTGCGCCTTCTAGTGGGGGTCTCACTATGTTGCACAGGCTGGTCTCAAACTGCTGGGCTCAAGTGACCCTTCCACCTCAGCCTCTCGAGTAGCTGAGACTACAGATATGAGCCACCATGCCCGGCTGAAGTTTTGTTTTAGAAAGCAGCTCTGATGGGCCGGGTTGTGCTTTGCTTTTGCAGTGAGGCGTTGATCTGCCCATATTTAAAAAAAAAAGAAAAGAAAAGAAAGCAGCTCTGATGTGGCAAGGAGGAGGCCTGATGGGTAAGAGAGAGTGCATGCGGGAGGTGTGGGCTGGCAGGGCTGTGGGCAGGGCCAGGAGAAACCCTGGGCCTAGCTGTCTCCCAAGCATGCTCTGAAATCCACAGCAGGTACTCACCTGACTAAAATTAAGTTATCAATAGCCACAAGTGGCTACTGAGCTCTTGAGATGTGACTAGTCCAAATTGATGCTAAAGCCTTTGATACTAAAGACTTAGAATTGCCGGGTGCGGTGGCTCACCCCTATAATCTCAGCACTTTGGGAGGCCGAGGCAGGTGGATCACAATGTCAAGAGACTGAGACCATCCTGGCCAACATGGTGAAACCCGTTCTCTACTAAAAATACAAAAATTAGCTGGGCGTGGTGGTGCATGCCTGTAGTCCCAGCTACTATGGAGGCTGAGGCAGGAGAATCACTTGAACCTGTAAGGTGGAGGTTGCAGTGAGCTGAGATAACACCACTGCACTCCAGCCTGGTGACAGAGCAATACTCTGTCTCAAAAAAAAAAAAAAAAAAAAAAAGACTTAGTATCAAAAAAGAATGTAAGGTGTCTGAATGATTTTTAGATTAATGACATGTTGAAATGAGAACATTTTTGGATATATGGGGTTAGATTGAAATACAATTAAAATTCAAGACACCTGTTTCATTCTCTTTTTTGAGAGAGTTTCACTCTTATTGCCCAGGCTGGAGTACAATGGCGCGATCTCGGCTCACTACCTCCGCCTCCTGGGTTCAAGCGATTCTCCTGCCTCAGTCTCCAAAGCAGCTGAGATTATAGGTGTCTGTCACCATGCTTGGCTAATTTTTGTATTTTCAGTAAAGACAGGGTTTCACCATGTTAGTTAGGCTGGTCTCAAACTCCTGATCTCAGGTGATCTGCCCGCCTCGGCCTCCTAAAGTGCTGGGATTACAGCATGAGCCACTGCAAGGCCCCTGTTTCATTCTTCCATTCTTTTTTTTTTTTTTTTTGAAACAGAGTCTCACTCTGTTGCCCAGGCTGGAGTGCAGTGGCGCAATCTCAGCTCACTGCAACCTCTGCTTCCTGGGTTCAAGGGCTTCTCCTACCTCAGCCTCCCAAGTAGCTGGAACTATAGGCGTGCACCATCATGCTCTGCTAATTTTTGTATTTTTAGTGGAGATGGGGGGGCGGTTTCACCATGTTGGCCAGGCTGGTCTTGAACTCCTGACCTCAAGTGATCCTCCCATCTCGGCCTCCCAAAGTGCTGGGATTACAGGAGTGAGCCACTGGGCCGGGCCTACCGTTTTTTTTTTTTTTAAATAGCTACTAGAAAACTTGAAATTACACATGTGGCTCACGTTGGACGGAGCCGCACATCCCGCCTGGCAACCTGCCTGCCTTCCCTTTCACAGAAGCTGTGTGCTCAGCAGGGAGGGCTCCGCATCAGAGGAGTCCTCCTGGGGCCAGGCTCTTTCTGGGTTTGCTCCTGCTGCAGAACCACAGCGCGGCTCCAGCAACCCCTGGGCTCCGCTGTGCTCTGCCGTCCCCTAGCGGAGCCTCTTCTAAGCTGCCCTCCCCCTCTTCAGCGACATCCTCTCTTGGTTGATGTGACTGTGCTGCACTCCGTATCCTGAAGCACTTTGGGGTCCCAAGGCGTTTATTCCACTACCTTCTATCCTGTGTTGATGTTAGTTGAAAGCCAGTTAATATAAAGAATTTAATGAAAAAAAAATAGAGTTTAAGGCGTGTCCTTGTCCCAGGTCTCAACACAACAAAAATATCTTAGGTATCTTTGCTCTGATTGTGGCTTCTGGTTGCTGAAGAGTAATCAGTGATGTCTGGAAAACAATATTGTGCCTACCCCACTAAATTCCTGGATGCTAATAAATAATTTGGTTTATGGGACTAGATGTTTGGTCTCAGAAGGCAGTTTCCTGATTTTGGTAAAATAGGTTAGTAGTATAGAAATCAGGTAAACTGCACCCTGAGGATTATAGGGCAATAATGTATATAAAGTGCCATGACTAGTACATTATGAACTCTCAACTACCTCAGTTCTTCATTATGAACTCTCAAATATCTCAAGTGTAGCTATTGATATATGAATTGATTTTTTTAATATAAACAACAACATGGCAAAACCCCATCTCTACTAAAAATACAAAAATTAGCCAGGCGTGGTGGTGCACACTTGTAATCCCAGCTGCTCCAGAGGTTGTGGCAGGAGAATCACTTGAACACAGGAAGTGGAGGTTACAGTTAGCCAAGATCATGCCACTGCACTCCAGCCTGGATGACAAAGTTAGACTCTGTCTCAAAAATGAATGAATGAATGAATTAAAATAATAAATAAATATAAACAACAATTGTTTGTAGGTTTGGGGAAAGTTATTTGTCCCTGTATGCATGCTAGGGCCCTAGTTCAGAGCCCTTTTGACGAGTAAAAGAGAATGGAAAGGAATTTTTTCTTTTTGAGACGGAATCTCACTCTGCTGCCCAGGCTGGAGTGCAGTGGCACAATCTTGGCTCACTGCAACCTCTGCCTCCCAGGCTCAAGCGATTCTCCTGCCTCAGCCTCCTGAGTAGCTGGGATTACAGGTGCACACCACCACACCTGGCTAATTTTTGTATTTTTAGTAAAGACAGAGTTTCACCATATTGGCCAGGCTGGTCTCAAACTCCTGACCTCAGATGATCCACCTGCCTTGGCTTCCCAAAGTGCTGGGATTACAGGCCTGAGTCACTGCGCCCTGGCAGGAACTAAATTTCAATGGGTCACTGGGCTGGGAAAACACCCAGCTGGTCAGGATCTTCCTGGAAAATTACCCAGTGAGACCAAACCAGAATCAACTTGGTCACCCAGGGCAAGGGGAGCAAGTGGGGAAGAGGTCATGGATCAATTCCACGGAGAACTCTGGATATTCTGGGGTGCATGAAGACATTCCCAGGGTTGTGCAAAATGGAAATATAAGCTCAGGAACAAAATGAAACAATAAAAAATGTTCAACTGTTCAAGAAAAGTTTATTTGTGTATTTTTTAAAGTGGATAATTGTGGGTATCAAATCACTGTGGCATTTATAATCCCATGGATACATTTTAACAAGTAACTGACTGCTTTATTTTATTTTTTCTTTTTCTTTTCTTTTCTTTTTTTTTTTTTTTTTTTAGAGATGGGGTTTCTCCATGTTGGCCAAGCTGGTCTCGAACTCCTGACCTCAGGTGATCCTCCCACCTCGGCCTCCCAAAGTGCTTGGATTACAGGCGTGAGCCACTGTGCCCGGCCTGACTGCTTTATGTTAAAGTGTTGACATTAGAATAGTGCTGGAAATTATAGACTTTGTAAGTTTATTTAAACTTATAGTGAAAAGTTCTACCTATATCAAGGTTCTACATAACTTTATTTATTTATTTACTTATTTGTTTATTTATTTTTTGAGATTGAGTCTCACTGTCGCCCAAGCCAGAGTGCAGTGGTGCAATCTCAGCTCACTGCAACCTCTGCCTCCTAGATTCAAGCGATTCTCCTGACTCAGCCTCCCAAGTAGCTGGGATCACAGGCATGCTCCACTGAGCCCAGCTAATTTTTGTGTTTTTAATAGAGATGGGGTTTTACCATGAGGGCCAGGCTGGTCTCAAACTCCTGACCTTAAGCAATCCACCAGCTTTGGCCTCCCAAAGTGCTGGAATTAGAGGTGTGAACAACCGCACCCTGCCCAAGGTTCTACATAACTTTAAACACATAAAAGAAAATTCTTGGAGTGGGGAATGTGAGCACCCAGAGCTCAGGCTGTCTACCTGAGAGTGGAACATCTGGGTTGTAGGAGTGCACGATCAACATTCCTTAAGGAGATATCAGACCCCACAAAGCAGCTGTGCTGCTGTGTTTCCCCCCAGCAGGCTCAGCAAGATCCGTTGTTCCACATCCCCCTGAAGGGGTAAAAGATGCACCATCCTGAAATATGCCCGATTGGTATATTGATTATTGTGAGATGAAAACACTGGGGAAATTGTAGTTTCTAAAAGGGTGGCTGACCTGTCTCTTGCTACATGCAGCCAGCAATAAAGATTCCTCTTGGTATCTTCTCCATACCAGAGACAGAAAATAGCCCTTATCACCAGAGACTGGGAATTGGAGGTTGCAGTGGATCTGAATAAACATACTTAATGGTAACTCTTATCTTCCACTTGGTTCCCACCTCCCCACCACCATGTATGTCATAGTGACTTCCCTAGAAAAATCTACTGCCCCATAGCCAGATTTTCTTAGCCCTGTCATTTCTTCTCAAATGTATCACTCTATCTAAAAAGTATAAAAGTATCCTCCTTTGCCCACTTCATCAGACTTCACCCTCTTATGAAGATCCCCACATACATGTAAAACAAATGTAATTTGTAGACTTTTCTCTTTTTAATCTGCCTGGTGTTGATTTGGTTTATAGATCCAGGGGAAGAGCTCACTAAGGGTTAAAAGGAGGGATTAGAGGCGATCTCTGGCTCTCCGACACTCCCCAAGCCTCGATGACTGGGTGATGATCTGCAGCATTCATGAGGCAGACACGTGCGTCATCTCTCTGGGGAAGTCCAAGCTAAGCAGAGGTTACTTAGAGCCAGGACCTCAGACTCCCAAGCCTGGTGAGTCAGGTTTTGGGTTCGTGTGTGTGTGTGTGTGTGTGTGTGTGTGTCTTGCTTTTTGTGTTTTTTAGAGACAGGGTCTTGCTCTGTCGCCCAGGCTGAAGTGCAGGGGTGCAGTCTTGGCTCACCACATCCTCAAACTCCTGGGCTCAAGCGATCTCCCCACATCAGCCTCCTCAGTAGCTAGGACTACAGGCACGGGCCACCATGCCTGGCTAATTTTTATTATTATTATTATTTTTTGTAGAGATAGGATCTCACTATCTTGCCCAGGCTAGTCTCAAACTCCTGGCCTCAAGCGATCTTCCTGCCTCAACCTCCCTAACTTCTGGTAGGTGTGAGCCACGGTGCCTGGCCAAGAGTCAAGGTCTGAATTAGGTTAGACGGTTCTAATAGCTTCTCTTTACCAAAGTCCTCAGCATTCACTTCGAAGTTAAAGCTCTCTCTTCCCTGTCATACCTGGCTCCCACCCCTCCCTAGTCAGCTTGGCTGCATGCCAGTCCTTGGATCCTGCCCTCCCCCCATGCCTCCAAGCTAACCAGCTGCCTGATCACACAGTTTTATTCTGGGTAGGAAGCTGGGAAGTTGGTAGCACTGGCTTCTTAGCCTCTTGTTCCTGTCCTGCAGCCACCTCGGTGGAGTCACACACAATATTCAGACCCATAGGTGTGGATTTCACTAGTCAAATCCTGGGAAGCCAGTCTCCTGCCTGTTGTTTCTGTGGGGCATGCCCAGCCCCCGCTATGTGCTGTTCTATATGCTCAGGCCTCCGAATTGAGTTTGAGTGGGGTTACCGGTGGTGTCCACTTGCCTGGGGGCGGGGTTTGTAATGGCTGTGGAGAGCAGCAGTCCTCACCCTTTCTGGGACACAAATTGAACGCGTTGCTGTAGTTGGTTATTGTGGCCACCAGATAGCGCAGTATGCACAGCTTTGGGAGAGCCAGTTAGGGAAGGGTGGCATTTTAAACCTTCTAAAATTAAATGATAGCAGAAACGGAATTGATGATGAAGAAAAAAATGAAAATGAAATTAAACTGGCTAAACCTACCATCTCTGGGCATTCCAAGTGTGTTCCCTGTCTTCAACTTGGGCTCAGTAACAGGCCTCCAAGAAGGGTCCAGCTGGTCTTTCTTACCTGGCTGGCCACTGAAAGTGCCCTCCCGCTCCTGGCCCTTATCGGCCCTGAGAAGACCCTTGTTGTAGCTGCCCTTCAGCCCCAGCTCTCTAGATGCTGGTCCCATGCCCCTGCATAAAGCTGGATGGGGTTGGGACATCCTTGGCCTTTCTGTTCCAGCAGTCTGATCTCTGGCTGACTTCTTCCCACGTTTTTCCTTTGAAGAAGTGTTCTCTGTCCTCTATGTTGTGGTAGTGTGGTCCTTTTGCCTGTAATGGAATAGTGCCTGATGCGAGTGAGAATGAAAGGCACTGGTGTCTTGTGGTCATCCACTAAGAACAGAGATGTGAGCCACATGTTCATGTTGGGTAGGACTTGTTGAAACTGACTCACTAACCCAAAACACTGAGGATGTATGTAAACCTAAATGCCAAATTGTTTGTCTGCATTAAAAGCAGTGATAACCCGTTCCATCTAACAAAGATTTAACATGTGCTAAGCAGTAAGCTAAATGCTTTACAGATACCATTTAATTCAATCATAGAAAATCTATGAAATTAATGATAATTTCTCCACATTGTGAATGAAGAATCTTAGAAAGGTTAAGCGACTTGCCTGAGATCACAAAGCTAGTAAGTGGCAGTACTAAGGTAGGAAACAGACTGAGCTGGCTTCCAGTTTCTCCACTGTCCATCTCCACCTGAGCTGCCCACTCCCTTTCCACCCTCCAGGCATGGTGCCAGCATCCCTTACTGCCCAGCGTATTGTGGCACCCCCATTCAAGTGATATTGCAGGTGCACATTGACTCCTCACAGTGGATAGTGACACCTAGGGAGACATCTAGAAACTTGTGTCCCTGGAGTTAACAGTGCCTTACTAGAACCGTGCCATTTTTATTTTCCTGAGGCTTTTTTTTTTTGAAACGGAGTCTCACTCTGTCGCCCAGGCTGGAGCGCAGTGGTGCGATCTCAGCTGGCTGCAACCTCTGCCTCCCAGGTTCAAGTGATTCTCCTGCCTAAGCCTCCTGAGCAGCCGGGATTACAGGCACATACCAACACACTCAGCTAATTTTTGTATTTTTAATAGAGAGGGGCTTTCGCCTTGTTGGCCAGGCTGGTCTCGAACTCTTGAGGTCTCGAACCCTTGTTCTGCCTGCCTTTGCCTTCCAAAGTGCTGGGATTACTGGCGTGAGTCACCGCCTCCAGCCTTTCCTGGATCATTTTTATTTCCTCCTTTATTATTTTCAATATTTTAAAATGAAAGCATTTTATTGTTTAAATCAGAAAACCGTTTTCATAATTCAGCGGTATTCTCTTGCTCCCAAATTGTTCAACTCATTTATGCTGTCAGGTGTGTCCACTACTCTGGTAAATACCTGAGCCTCCACTGAAGAATTGGAACTCTGTGACACCTTTTGCAACAGGCTGCCTTTCCCAATGCCTTCTCATTGTCCCTGTAATGACCCTTATGATGCCTGTCACACTCATTTATCTGTATCACTACTCCTAGCTTGAGCTCCTGGAAGGCAGGAGCTGAGTCAGATTCTTCAGTGACCCCAGGACCTGGCATAGGCTCTGGTTCCAAGCAATAATGCCAATTGAATACATTGCATCGAAGGTGCTTTACTATGTGCTAAGAACTTTGCCTGTACTAATTTATTTACTCTGACAACTATTCCAGGGGGTGCGTTTACTATTATTTTCATCCCATTTTACAGAGGAGGAAACTGATGCAGAGATAACGCACCTGAGGTCACCTAGCAAGTAACTATAAAAACCCAGACCAGGCCGGGCACAGTGGCTCATGCCTGTAATCCCAGCACTTTGGGAGGTCAAGGAGGGTGGATCACAAGGTCAGGAGTTCAAGACCGGTCTGGCCAACATGGCGAAACCCCAAATCTACTAAAAATACAAAAATTAGCCAGGGGTGGTGGGTGGTACATGCCTGTAATCCTCACTACTCAGAAGGCTGAGGCAGGAGAATCGCTTGAACCTGGGAGGTGGAGGTTGCAGTGATCTGAGATCACACCACTGCACTCCAGCCTAGGAAACAGCGAGACTGTCTCAGAAAAAAAAAAAAACCCAGACCAGGAATGTGAGACCAGGCTGTCGGGCTCAAACATATGCCACACTGAAGAGGTGCTTGGTAATGCTTTGCTACATGAAAAAACCTAGAATTTCTCCAAAGTATCATTCAATCTGAAAAGTGTTTTTAATATAGCCAGGGGCAGTGGCCACACCTGTAATCACAACTATTTGAGAGGCTGAGGTGTGAGGATGGCATGAGGCCAGGAATTCGAGAGCAGCCTGGGCAACATAGTGAAACCCTGTCTCTAAAATAAAGAAAGAAATAAAGAAAATGTGGGTGCGGCGGGGAGGGGGGAACGTTTTGAATAGTCCCAAAGGCAGCAATTTAAATCCACATCCCAGCCCACTGGGTGGATCCAGTGGCCACACAGCCAGTTTGTTCAGGAAAGCCTGAACAAGGTTAAGTGGTTGCTGTCACTGAGTCCACCTCTCCTCATTTACTAAACCATTCGGACCTCAGTTTATAGAAGAGAAAGAACATGTGTCTGTGGGCAGGGCGCTGCGGGGTCTCATTTCCCTAGCTAGGGCTCCAGGCCTTCCCGAACAATCCTAAACCCCCTTCACCTGACTCTTCCATCCTTATAAAGCTGATCTTCTAGGTCAGGGTGGGGTCCCAGGAATTCACCTGACTATGAAACTTAACTGTTAGTTTGCCATCAACTGTCTCTAAAAAAAGAAAAAGAAATTGACACAGTTGCCCCAGCCTTTAGCAGCCACCACCCTGATCAGTCAGCAGCCATCTACATCAAGGCAAGACCCTCCACCAGCAAAAAGATTATGACTCACTGAAGGCTCAGAGGATCATTAGCACTTTTTATCAATAAAGTATTTTTAATTAAGATATGCACATTGTGGTTTTAGAAGTAATGCTATTGTACACTTAATAGACCACGGTTAAGTGTGCAATAGTGCAAATATAACTTTTACATGCACTATAGTGTAAACATAACTTTGATATCCCCTGGGAAACAAAAAAAAATTCATGTGACTCACTTTGTTGTGATTTGTCTAGAACCAAACCTGCAACATCTCTGAGGCATGCGTGCAATTCTAAATGTTCTAGTAGCAAAAAGCAAAAAGAAACAGATGAGCTTAATTGTAATAACATTTTATTTAACCCAATATATCTAAAGTGTTATTGTTTCAACATGTAATCAATGTAACAATATTAATGAGACATTATATTTCCAGATCTGATGTGTGTTTTATACTTACAGCTCTTTTCCATCCCGACTAGCCATTTTTAAGTGCTCAAAAGCCCCATGAGGCCAGTGGCTACGGTATAAGTCAGACAAATTTATAGTCTGATTAAGAGATCTGAGTTTTCTTTTCTTTTTTTTTCTTTTTTCTTGAGATGGAGTTTTGCTCTTCTTGCCCAGGCTGGAGTAATCTTGGCTCACTGCAACCTCCACCCACTGCAACCATGGCCTCCCAGGTACAAGAGCTTCTCCTGCCTCAGCCTCCTGAGTAGCTGAGATTGCAGGTGCCTGCCACCAGGCTAATTTTTTTAGCTGGGATTACAGGTGCCTACCACCATGCTAATTAGCCTGGCACTGGCTAATTTTTTTTGTATTTTTAGCAGAGATGGGGTTTCACCATGTTGGCCAGGCTGGTCTCGAACTCCTGACCTAAGGTGATTCGCCTGCCTTGGCCTCCCAAAGTGCTGGGATTACAGGCCTGAACACCCAGCTAATTTTTGTATTTTTAGTAGAGACGGGGTTTCACCATGTTGGCCTGCCTGGCCTCGAATTCCTGATCTCTGGTGATCCACCCACCTCAGCCTCCCAAAGTGCTGAGATTACAGGCGTGAGCCACCATGCCAGGCCCTAAGACTCTGAGTTTTCTATCATAGAACACATTGTAGCTGAAAAGAAAAATTAATAAAACAAAAATTGGAGCTGGGCACCATGGCCCACACCTGTAATCCCAGCACTTTGGGAAGCCAAGGCAAGCGGATCATGAGGTCAAGAGATTGAGACCATCCTGGGCAACATAGTGAAACTGGTCTCTACTAAAAATAGAAAAATTAGCTGGGCATGGTGGAGCACAACTGTAGTCCCAGCTACTCGGGAGTCTGAGGCAGGAGAATCGTTTGTTTGAACCTAGGAGGTGTAGGTTGCAGTGAGCTGAGATCACGCCACTGCACTCCAGCCTGGGCAACAGACAACAGAGCAAGACTCCATCTCAAAAAAAAAAAATTACAAAAAGAGAGACTGAGTTTTCAGAAGAAAGGATGATGCCACTTGGTGTTGGCAAAGACATCCACATTGTTTCACAAGTGGCCACGTGATCAGAAATTCATAGATGTCTCGTCTCCTTACTTTTTTCCTTTTTTGTTTTCATTTCACAAGTGATACATGAATATATTTTCTTCTTTTCTTTTTTGATTTTCGAGACAGAGTCTCGCTCTGTCACTCAGGCTGGAGTACAAGGGGCAATCTGGGCTCACTGCAACCTCTGCCTCCCAGGTTCAAGCCATCCTCCCACCTCAGCCTCTGGAGTAGCTGGGACTACAGACCCACGTGCCCGGCTAATTTTTGTATCTTTTTGTAGAGATGGAGTGTAAATATGTTGCCCAGGCCCATCTAGAACTCCTGAGCTCAAGCAATCTGCCCGCCTCAACATCCCGAAGTGCAGGGATTACAGGTGTGAGCCACCACACCCAGCCAACATATTTTAAGAAAAGTCAAGCCATGAATTGCTCCTTAACCTCCCCTAATACTGCTGTATTCCCAGGAAGTAACCTTAGTTCTCTATCAGTTAAGTATAAATCCATCCATGCATTTACATGCATAGATATGTTTTTTGTTTGTTTGTTTTTGTTTTTGTTTGAGAAGGAGTCTAGCTCTGTCGCCCAGGCTGGAGCACAATGGTGTGATCTGGGCTCACTGCAACCTCCTCCTCCCAGATTCAAGTGATTCTCCTGCCTCAGCTGCCTGTGTAGCTGGGATTACAGGTACCTGCCACCATGCTTGGCTAATTTTCTGTATTTTTAGCAGAGACGGTATTTCACCATGTTGGTCAGGCTGGCCTCAAACTCCTGACCTCGTGATACGCCTGCCTCAGCCTCCCAAAGTGCTGGGATTACAGACGTGAGCCACTGTGCCCAGCCACATAGATATGTTTTGTTATATTTTACATAAATATTATACAGTAATATTGTTCTCCAACTTGCTTATTTTTTTACATAGCAGTATTACTTGGTGCTTTTTTCATGCAAGTACATAGATCTATTTCTTTTTTTTTTTAAGTTATTACATTACATAGTATTCCGTAACCATTTTCCTAATGCAGGGCTTTTTGGCTGTTTATAAGTTATTTTTCATAATTACTAATAATGTTCTAATAAGCATGCTTGCAATCACCCCATGTACATTGTGTGTTTTCTGAAGCAGATAAAAAGAAATATATTTTCTGGGCCAAAGGGAATCTACATCTTTAATTTTAGTGGACACTGCCAAGCTGCCCTCCAAAAAGGAAGGACCAATTCACACCTCACCTACAGAGTGAGGATGCTTGTCTCATCACACCCTTCCATACACTGAATCTTATTTTTATTTTAAGTAGGGGTATTCAGAAGTGTGAGTCTTTTAAGCAATGATACAAAAGCAGTAAAAAAAATCTTTTCAAATGTATTTGGCAGCATTCTTCTATGGATATGCAGAGACTCGATTTGAGGCCCAGAGTGAGTCACCGATCAATTTTAATCAAATCACTGAGAATGTGATGACATCATTGTGTCTCTCTGGGGGTGTCAGACCTAAAGTAAGTGACAACTGAATATGGTCCCTATTACCCTAGAACAGTGATCCCTTAACAGGTGCCCCAGTGGAAGCCCATGTACCCTCTCTCTGTGAACACAAGAAATTCCTCTGTCTTCTTACCTTCCTCTGAGCCGCTCACTCTGGAACTGCGAGGCAGGCACACCCACCCTTATCCCCAAGACTTCAGTTCTCTCTCTTTCTTTGCCAAGCTCCTCGAGCTGGATTTAGGTAAGTTTTCTTTCTTTTTTCTGAGATGGAGTCTCGCTCTTGTTGCCCAGGCTGGAGTGCAGTAACGCAATCTCGGCTCACTGCAACCTCCGCCTCTTGGGCTCAAGCGAGTCTTGTGCCTCAGCCTCCCGAGTAGCTGGGTCTACAGGTGCACCATCATGCCCAGCTAATTTTCATATTTTTAGTAAAGATGGGGGGTCTTATCATGTTGGCCAGGCTGGTCTAGAACTCCTGGCCTCTAGTGATTCCCCTGCCTCTGCCTCCCAAAGTGCTGGGATTACAGGTGTGAGCCACTGTGCCCAGCCTTTGGATTCAAGTAAATTCGATGCTTTCTGTGAGGTTCTACTGTTTTCAAACTGTTCCCAGAAACTCTAGGCTGTATTCATTCGACCAGGGCAAATCTCACCTTTGGTTTTCAGAAATTTCAGGAAAATACCTTTGTGATGCTCACAGGGTCCAGGGATGGCCCAAGTGTGGCCACAAACCCATATGTTTCTCAGACATATAGTGTCCCCTCTTCACAATCCCGGGGACAATTCTGTGACTCTGTGGGCTAAACACATAAAGCCTTGCTTTCATTTTGGATATCCAGGGAGAGATTAAGGCACTCTCACTGTCCTGCTCTGAATTACAATTCAATGTATTGCGACTACTACTGTTTTCATGGTGTTACTTTGAGTACTATCTTGCCTTTTGCTTAGAATAGTCTTAGACAAAGGAAGGGCAGTATGATGAAGACAAAGGCTTCCTTCATCATGGACTTTCTCCTGGGACCGGGGAGTGACACTCAGGCAGGCAGCCTCCTGGCATCGCTGGGGAAGGAAGGGCAGCAGATGAGCTACCACATCATTAAGAGGTGCCGTTTACCTCAGAGAACTTGCCACTGTCTGATCCTCAGCTTTCAGCCTCCAGAATTTGGTTTTCTGAACATCCCAGATAAGATACAGCATGTGCAGGCAAATTCATATTAGTTCCAAGCTACGGGGAACTATCTAAAAACCAGAATCCATGCATTGATTTGTTTGCTCTTCAAACTTTGACTGACACTGGGCCTGAGCCTGTCCAGATCCAAGCTCTGAATAGAATGAATAAAATAGGCAGAGTCCGGGCTCTTACATAGCCTACAGTCTGCTGAGAGAAACACACAGACCACTCCAACCCAGTGAGATGAGTGTTACAGGAGGGGATGCACACAACGCTGCCAAGCAATGAGAGGAGGCGCAACCTTGAAGAAGCAGCATATTTAACATGCGGGCAGCAGGGAAGGGAAGGAGCCTGTATGAAGCAAGATTAGCACACGCAAGGGGAAGAAGAATTGCTAGAGCAAGGTCTCAAGGAAACAACTAAACTGGGACCAGAACACAATGGGAAGGTTGGCCTTGGGAAGAAAGAGGGTCTCTTTCCTAAACTGGGAGGGAAGGAGGAAAAGATAGCCAGGGACACACAGGATTATAGGATGGGTGGGAGGCAGTTTCTGACTGTACCATCTATTAGGGGGGCAAGTGGTTAGGAGGGAGGTTGACTGCTGAAAGTGAGGAGACATTCTGGGGTTCGAGCTTTGCCAATGGTTAATATAGGGACTGTGGGAGAATGTGAGGCATATGGGAATGAGGAAATAGAAGGACTAGGAGCCCACCGTGACTTTACTCTGATCCCAGCATGCAAGGTCGGGTGCTCTCTGTCAGTGCCCACATCTCCAGTGAAGACATAGGCAGTCAGGCAGGCGGATTCACCAGGCTCACGTTTTCAGCAGCTTGGCACCACTCTATATACAGACCAAGGAGCTGGATGGGGAGGCACATGAAGAGCAGAGAGAGATAACAGATGGAGGGGGGTGGGGAGAAAAACAACCTGTTCCTAGGTTCCTCATCTTGGTGAGGGTTGTCACCAAGCATTCACGACTGAAGTCAGAAACTAGGGCATCCGCTGGATGCGGCGGCTCACGCCTGTAATCCCAGCACTTTGGGAGGCCAAGGTGGGTGGATCACCCGAGATTCAGGAATTCAAGACCAGCCTGGCCAACAATGGTGAAACCTCGTCTCTAGTAAAAACACAAAAATTTGCCAAATTAGCCAGTGGTGGAATGTGCCTGTAATCCCAGCTGCTTGGGAGGTTGAGGCAAGAGAATTGCTTGAACCTGGGAGGCAGAGGTTTCAGTGAGCTGAGATTGCGCCACTGCACTCCAGCCTGGGCAACAGAGGGACACTTTGTTTCAATAAGAAAAAAAAAATGACCAGGCACGATGGCTCACGCCTGTAATCCCAGCACTTTGGGAGGCCGAGGTGGGCAGATCACGAGGTTAGGAGATTGAGACTATCCTGGCCAACATGATGAAAACTCCAACTCTACTAAAATACAAAAAATTAGCTGGACGTGGTGGTGGGCACCTGTAGTCTCAGCTTCTTGGGAGGCTGAGGCAGGAGAATTGCTTGAACACGGGAGGCAGAGGTTGCAGTGAGCCAACCAAGATCATGCCACTGCATTCCAGCCTGGCAACAGAGCGAGACTCTAACTGAAAAAAAAAAAAAAAAAAAAAAAGCTATATCAGATCCACAGCTACCATCTCCTTAGTTCTTTGATTCATCCACTTCTTTTCTTTTCTTTTCTTTTTGAGACGGAGTCTTGCTTTGTCCCAGGCTAGAGTGCAGTGGCTGAGATCTCAACTCACTGCAACCACCGCCTCCCAGGTTCAAGCAATTCTCCTGCCTCAGCCTCTCAAGTAGCTGGGATTACAGGTGTGCACCATCATGCCTGGCTAATTTTTGTATTTTTAGTAGAGACAGGGTTTCACTATGTTGGCCAGGCTGGTCTCGAACTCATGACCTCAGCTGATTCACCCGCCTCAGCACCCCAAACTTCTGGGATTATAGGCATGAGACGCTGCGCCCATCTACTTCTTGTCATCTTCCCTGGTCCCTCTGCTCAGCTCCTATAGAACTCTGTTAATTCCATGATTATAGGTCAGGTCACTTTACATCAGAGTTGTTTTAGTGCTGGAGATTAAACACTCCAGTGGTTTCTAGGACCAGAAAACAATTGAGTGGTGCTGCCAGGGAGTGTGGCACATTGGAAAGCCTCTTTACATATAACAGGGAAGGAGAGCACTGCCCATGAAGAAATGTGGGCTATTTTGCTTGATCTTTCTATATTCTTTTAAACACCTGAA
Source organism: Cacajao melanocephalus (assembly GCA_963573385.1). Classification (NCBI taxonomy): domain Eukaryota; kingdom Metazoa; phylum Chordata; class Mammalia; order Primates; family Pitheciidae; genus Cacajao; species Cacajao melanocephalus. Next base: position 184,098 of record CAUYLG010077184.1, on the reverse strand, counting down.
ATAGTTTTAGAGAGAAATAACCTGACCTTTAAATAAAGAAAACTACTCAAACTTAAAATAAAACTGTTATTGAAGTATTTAGGGGTAAACTTTACCAATGCCTGCAACTTACTTTGAAATGTCTCAAAAGACGTATTGGTAGGTGGCTAGAGGGATGAGTAGATATGTGATAAAGCAACAGCAAAATATTAATTGTAGCATCATTCTCAATTCCCCCTCAGCTCGGTGATGCATACATGCAGAGGTTTTTCAACTTTTCTGTAAGCTTGGAAATTTTCATAATAAAATGAAGGGACTTTTTAATTTTTTTATTTTTTTTGAAACCGAGTCTCCCTGTGTTGCCTGGGCTGAGTGCAGTGCTCAATCATGGCTCACTGTAGCCTAGACCTCCTGTACTCAAGCAATTCTCTCACCTCAGCCTTCAGAGTTGCTGGAACTACAGGCATACACCACCACACCTGGCTAATTTTCTTTTTTCACTTTTTGTAGAGATGAGAGTGTCTCATTCTGTTGCCCAGGCTGGTCTCAAACTTCTGGCCTCAAGCGATCCACCTGCCTTGGCCTTCCAAAGTGCTGGGATTACAGGCCTGAGCCACTGTACCTGGCCAGAATTTTTTTTTATTGAAAAAGAAGGCTGGGCATGGTGGTTCATGCCTGTAATCCCAGCACTCTGGGAGGCCAAGGCGGATGGATCACTTGAGGTTGGGAGTTTGATATCAGCCTGGCCAACATAGTAAAACCCTGTCTCTACTAAAAATACAAAAATTAGCTGGGCATGGTGGCATACCCCTGTAATCCCATCTACTTGGGAGGCCGAGGCAGAATTGCTTGAACCCAGGAGGCAGAGGTTGCAGTGAGCCAAGATTGTACCACTGCACTCCAGCCTGGGTAACAGGAGAGAAAAGAAAGACGAAGGGGAGGGGAGGGAAGGGAGGAGAGAAAGAAAGAAAAGAAAGGAGAGAGAGAGAAAGAGAGAAAGATAGAAATGCACACATGAGCCACTCTCTGGGACTTCTGTTACAAACTATAATGGACTTATGAAAGTAAGGTGGGGTAAATGAGAACAAAAAGGACACGGAACGCAGTCTCTAGGACACTTAGTAAATATCAGGTTTTATTATCATTTGGAACAGCGGAAATGGGCACAGACTGGGGGACATGAGTTTTTTTTTTTTTTTTTTTTTGAGACAGGGTCCCACTCCGTCGCCCAGGCTGGAGTGCAGTCGTGCGATCTCGGCTGTTGCAGACTCCGCCTCCCCGGTGGTGCAGGCAATCCTCCCACCTCAGTCTCCCGAGTAGCTGGGATTACAGGCGCCCGCCACCACACTAATTTTTGTATTTTTAGTAGAGACGGGGTTTCACCATGTTCGCAAGGCTAGTCTCGAACCCCCGACCTCAAGTGATCCGCCCGCCTTGGCCTCCCAAAGAGGAGTCTTAAATGAGTTTGATTGAGGGTTTTCATCAGATTTTCATTACAGTGTTGACCCATAGGGGCCAGAGTTCCACGCTGGTTAAACTCTGTTGCTGTGTGAACTTATACCTGTAATTTCCATCTCTGCACCTCACATTGCTTGTTTTTAAGCTATGAGAATTTGAACTCTTTAAGTTCCCCTGCAGTTTAGAAGTCCTGCTGGATGAACCCCCTTTCTTGTTCCTGCCTACAGGAGACACCAACACTCTTCTTTCCCTAGACACCTTCTACGTAAACACTACATTTCCCATGAACACCCACAGGCGTCCGCGTAGCGCAGCCTTTGGTCGTCGCTCGCGCCCTTTATACCCATTTCCGCCCGGGAGCCACTTCCTTTCCTTTCGGCGGAGTGCGGCGGCAAGATGGCCGTGCAAATTTCTAAGAAGAGGAAGGTGAGTCTCTGGGGCCTGTGCTTGGGAAATGACGGCGCCACGCGGGTCAAGGGCTTCCCGAGGTGCCACCGCGAGGCCTGCGGCTCTGTGCCCTGCCCTGGGAAGCGGTTTAGGCTGCCTGGCGTTCCTGCGGGTCACGGATTGCGGTGGATTGAGTGAGAGGCCCGAGCCAGGCGAGCACTGTGAGGCCGGGGAAGGGAGAGACCCGTTTTTTTCCGGTTCCCAGTGAAGCTCAGAGAGATGGGCACCAGGCGCCCCTTCTGTCCCGGAGAAGGCGTTTGTAAGCATTTTTTGGTCCACAGAATTAGTAAACAGAATTAGTAAACACATAAGGGCGTGTTTCATTTCCCTCATGTGTTAACCCTATGGTTTTCGGAAGGGGAAGGTTTCTTACCTTCTTACTAGTCGTGTTTGGGTGCAGTCTGCTGGCCCCAAGACCTCAACTGAAGAGTTACGGTTGCTTGTTCCGTCTGAGGACCCCGGGAGGAAACTGCCTCGGATTTAACATCTTATCATTCCCGAGAAAAAACTGTGTAAAAATCATTAGCTTTAAAAATAGACGGTTTGTCATTTTGTGTATGAACACTTCGATGTTAAAATTAAGTCCACGACTCTGTGAGTTAGGATTTGCCAGCTCTGTTTACAGTTAAATCAACAGGTACTGTAAGGCCAGGTAAGTTGGCTGGGATTCTTTAGACGGTCCAGGTTGTGTCTACAAGTGAGACGGCTTCTATGTTAAGTCCACTATATTCCTTCACGGTGACAAGTACAGTGTCTTTGCTGTGCTGAGTGAAGTGTAAATGGGCCATTTTAGAGTGGTTTCTTATTTTGCACGTGGAACTGTTTTAAACCCTTCGATGAAGAGATGATGACGAGTCTGACTTGGGGGTGTTCTCTTTGCCCAGGTGGCCTACTCTGTGCTGCGTTCTGTGGCACGGTTTAAAGGGCCCTGGCTGAAGTAACTTCCTAAAGATGACCTAGAGGCATTTGTCTGAGAAGGGTTGCTGCACTCCTGTTGGAACAAGTGTTTGGAATCGTTAGTTGGAGGTATTTAGTTTTGGTGAGGAATGCATTGACTAGTAAGACTAGACTGGCTCAAATGATAACCTACATCGATGTCCTAATTTTGAACTTTGCTTTTTTTGGATTAGTTTGTCGCTGATGGCATCTTCAAAGCTGAACTGAATGAGTTTCTTACTCGGGAGCTGGCTGAAGACGGCTACTCTGGAGTTGAGGTGCGAGTTACACCAACCAGGACAGAAATCATTATCTTAGCCACCAGGTAAAACTCGACTGCCCATCACCTATTGTTGTAAATGCTAAGTTGGTTTATTCTCTGTGAACTTAAGGTACAAACAACCAATGAATCTGGGCTTAGTGAATATAACTGCTTCTTAAAAGCTGCATTTTAAGGCCAGGCGTAGGATCACAACTGCATTTTTAAAATTTAACTTTTGTTTTTGTTAAAAATCTTATGCTTTGTGGCAGAGATTTTTGCTACCACACATATGTTAAAGATTTAAAGTTACATCTAGCATTATGAGAGTCATGAATTGTCACTTTTTCCCCCCAGAACACAGAATGTTCTTGGTGAGAAGGGCCGGCGGATTCGGGAGCTGACTGCTGTAGTTCAGAAGAGGTTTGGCTTTCCAGAGGGCAGTGTAGAGGTGAGTGATTCTGGCATGCCAGAGATGGTGGCTCTTCAGAATGATAGTTGGAAAAATTTTCAGTTTGGAGACTATTTGTTAATTACAAATGGACTGGTATAATTTTGTTGAAATTCTCTTAATGAATAATGGGCTTAACTTTGTAAGCCTATTCTGCTAATGGATGGTGGTTAAAGGATTTTACATTCAACTTGGGCATATGATGGATTGACGATCTGCATTGGTGTCCTTGGCGTGGCTAAAGGAGCCAGGGTGGGAGGGCAAGGGACCTGCACTGTGTATAGGTAGTAGAAATGCTTTAGGAATTGAGGGATACTGAAATTATATGCTGTATGTGATGGCGGTGTCGAATCTTTTGGCTTCCGTAGGCCACGTTGGAAGAAGAATCGTCTTGGGCCACACTAATGATACCACAAACAATCATGATGTTGAATTTGTGTTGGGTCACATTCAAAGCTGTCCTGGGCTGCATGTGGCCCATTGGTTGGACAAGCTTGGTGTAGAAAGTGATGCTTGTGTGACAAATGTCAAATTTTCAACTTTCAGTTGAAAACAGTGGTGATGGTAACACAGTGTCTCTTGCTTCCTTTAAAGCTTTATGCTGAAAAGGTGGCCACTAGAGGTCTGTGCGCCATTGCTCAGGCAGAGTCTCTGCGTTACAAACTCCTAGGAGGGCTTGCTGTGCGCAGGTAAGTGTCCTGAGACCTAATGGTCCTGACCTTTTGTGTGTATCAAAATATATGTCTGCCATTTGTTAATTTAGCAGATGAACTGTTACAAAGTGACAGGATCTGCTAATCTCCCAGGATTATAATAAGGTACTAAGCCATGCCTTCACTGAACTGGCAGACTAACAAGACTATTAAAGCAGCAAGAACCATAAAGGGTATATTCAGTACTGTAATGGAGAAGTGTTTTGGGTGCTTTGGGAGTTAAACACAAATAGAACTGTCCAAGGAGGGGACCGACTCCTGTTGGTCTTCTCAAGGAGGCCTTACAAAGAGCCCTGTGGTGGGTGGTGGGCAGTGAGGAATAATTTAGGCCTGTTACTGGGTGTGTGTTATGTATCCCTAGGTAGAAGTGCCTGAGTACTTGTGGGATACCATGAAACTTAGAACAAGCTAGTAGGGGTCATTCAAATCTACTTAGTGTGTTCACTCTTAAAATAGTACTGTGAAGAGATAAGGCCTGATGGGAGAGAGCTTAAAGTCTAGACACTTAAAACCTCTGAGTTGCATGCAGATAGTAATGTGAGGGTCTGCTGGTAAGATTTCAACTGGAAGTTCTTTGTGCCCTTTGTAAAGGCATTGGAATGCCTGGCCTAGAGGAAAGCTGTGCTGTAGGAAGGTTAACTGGTAGGGATGGGTGGTGTAGGCCAGGCTCTAGGTAAGGACCTAGAAAAGACTGCTTACCTGGTTTGGGTGCCAGTTGTGTTGCTTCGAACAGTGGTTCTCAGAAGATTTGTCAATCCCAGACCCACCAAATGGGAAACTGGATGTGTGACTCAGCAATCTGTCTTAACTCCACATGGGCTTTGCACACATTGAAGCAAGTTAATGAACTTCTGAGCCTAGGATCTCCTGTCTTCTAAGGGGGACCATTATACCACCTCAGTTGTGGAATAGTAAGTAAGATAATGTGAAAGGGCCTGGAGGTGGCTAGCTCTCCAGTTAGTATCTTGCAGAGTGTAAACTACCAAATCAGTTGTGGGTAGGGCATATTTTAAAATGTTTTATCAGCATTCTAATAGCAAGGTAGCCAGGATCCTGTGTGGGTTAGCTTTCCTAGTGAACGAGACTTCTGGAGGTTGCAAAATATTTCAAGGGACCACAAAGTGGGTACTTGTAAAAATGTGGTTCTCAATTTTGGTTATATGTGAGAATCACCCAGGGAGCATTTTAAAATACATAAGCCTGGACTTTGCCCATTTAATTGGCTTAGAATAGGGCCTAGACATCAGGGTTTCTTTTGTTTTTTATTTTAGCTTTCCAAGGTGATTCTGATAGGCCGCCAGGGTTGGAAAGTACTTGGTTAGGAGCTTGATGTACTTGATGAATATTACCCTAAGATTAGGTATGGTAAACCTGTAAGAGAATTAATATTTTGGGGGCTGGATTCTGGTCAGATTTATTCTCCATTAAAGGAACATTGAAAACTAATTGTTTTTTAAACTTGGTGGGGGTTGTTAGATAAATTCTGTCCTTAATAATAACACAAATGGATCTCTCCTGTTCTTCTGAAGGGCCTGCTATGGTGTGCTGCGGTTCATCATGGAGAGTGGGGCCAAAGGTTGCGAGGTTGTGGTGTCTGGGAAACTCCGAGGACAGAGGGCTAAATCCATGAAGTTTGTGGATGGCCTGATGATCCACAGCGGAGACCCTGTTAACTACTACGTTGACACTGCCGTGCGCCATGTGTTGCTCAGACAGGGTAAGCAGCTGAGAGTGCTTGGCAAAGGGCATTTGTGGACACATTTGGTTTTCCACAGACATCTATAAGTATTTGGGGAGTTTATCATGGAAGTGGCTGGGCATGGTCATACTCCTTGGCATATTGATTGCCATGTTTATCTGTAAGAATTGAATTGCTGATACCTGTTAGATCCAAGAGTTGGTTTGTCCTTGTTTTAGCCACCTGTGTACCCTTCAGTGATGACACGATGACGAGTCAGAAAGGTCACGTCCTGCTCTTGGTCCTTGTCAGTGCCATGTTTTGTGGTGCTGTTCACAGGTTCCTTTTGCAGAAGTGTTCTGTTCATTGATTGATTTAGAGGCATTTGTCTGAGAAGGGATCAGACCCAGGGTTGCTTGAGTAAACTGCTTGCTCTCTTTGGTCGTTGGTGGGGGCCGGTCCCAGCTATGTGCTAACAACTCTGGTGTCTGCTAGGTGTGCTGGGCATCAAGGTGAAGATCATGCTGCCCTGGGACCCAACTGGTAAGATTGGCCCTAAGAAGCCCCTGCCTGACCATGTGAGCATCGTGGAACCCAAAGATGAGATACTGCCTACCACTCCCATCTCAGAACAGAAGGGTGGGAAGCCAGAGCCGCCTGCCATGCCCCAGCCAGTCCCCACAGCGTAACAGGTATGCCTGCAGGGTTAGGGGACTCTTCGGACAGAATAGGGTCCTTCCTAGTCTTTCTGTTAATGCTTGTATCGCACACTCTGGTAAGCATTTGATGATGTGGGAGAATACAAGTTGAAATCTGGGGTCTCTTTAAGCCTCAGTTACATTGGGACAGGTGTTTGCCTTTATTTCAGAAAGAAGTTCCTGCTTTTACTCCTGTGTATGAAATAGTTTTCCCTTATTTGCTCAAATATTTTTATTCTTGAGACACAATCTTGTCCTGTCACCCAAGCTGGAGTGCAGTGGCAACCTCTGCTTCTCGGGTTCAAGCAGTTCTCGTCTCAGCCTCCCAAGTAGCTGGGATTACAGGCACCTGCCACCATGCCTGGCTAATTTTTGTATTTTTAATAGAGAGGATTTCACCATGCTGGCCAGGCTGGTCTGAAACTCCTGCCCTCAGGTGATCCACCCGCCTCGGCCTCCCAAAGTGTTGGGATTATAGGCGTGAGCCACTGTGCCTGGTTGCTCAAGATTTTCTAGATACTTTTGCTAGTAATTGGCTATTCTGTCCTTTAGCAGCCCCTGTAAAACGAGCCTCCTATGGTCAACATTTGGGTTTTTTTTGTTTCTAGGTGTTTTATATTTTGTGTCTCTAGGAGCCTTGTATTTTTTTTTATGTGAAAAAGGACAAACCCTTATGTATGTATTTTTTATTAGTGTTGCTAAGTGGGAGTGTGCATCCATTTGGTAAATGAAGGAACTTAACAACTCTGGTAACCAAAGTTTCTTAATTTTGTGGTGTATTTGGTTTCAGGGTCTCCTTGGCAGCTGCATTCTGGAGTCTGGATGTTGCTCTGTAACGACCTTTAATAAAATCTTGTACAAAGACATAAGGCCTGACTAGACTGTTCAGTATTCAGACTGATGGACGTGTTGACCTGCGGAGCATTACATATCTTGGTTTTAACCATACTTGTGGTATTTGCAAAGGCCAGGACAGTAAGACCCAAGCAGAGCTAACTAGAGAAGTATTTGTGTATTATAGCAAAGGCTGATGGCAAGCGAGGCAGCACCTTGATTCATTGTCCTGTAGTTCAGGATTGTATGTTTAGAAGAGGGATATATTGAGTTTTTCCTGTGTGTAAAGTGATCCACGTTGCACATACAAAGTGAGTATAAATGGCCATTATGTTTTGTGTCATTGCTGTGTTCTAAGTGTTCTTTACATACGTACTCATTTAATCAACCTCTATAAGGTATAAAGAAATTTGCTTGTGCCACCATATTTAAGGATCAGAAGTAAATTTGCCTAAGCAGTAAAAAGCTATCATTAGAATCTGCATTCCTAAGTTGTGTTCTCTAGACCATTATGTTCTGGAGAACTGTAAAGAACATTTAAATTGTTTCTGATTTTATCTGTCAGTGTTTTGAAGTATTTTCTACCAGTATGTATTTTACAAGAAATTGGGCACTATTTACTCAGGAAAAACTATTGAGGGAGAGATTGGCTTGAAAATCATGAGACTGGTGATAAATCAGATTCTGGTTGATCACAGAGGGGACTTCCAGGGACAGCTGTTACGGCCTCCAAGGCCAAATCGAGTGGCTGCTTCCTGGTGATGCAGCCTGGCTGGTGAGATAACCCTGGCTCCATAGATGGTTTAGCAGGTGTTGTGATTATTTGGTTGTCTTCTCAATTAGACTGAGCTGCACATGGTATTTGTATTGATCAGCACGTGGTAAGGGCTTAATATTTGAGATATGCACACTGTAGGACGCACAGTGACAAGTGTCTGCCCTCCCCTTTTAACTCATAAATTGGTTATCTTAATCATTTAAGTGTACACTGATATAGTGATAATTAGAGTCAGCCCTCTGTCCAAGGGTTTTGCATCTGTGGATTCAACCAACTTTGGATCAAAAGTAATCAAAAAGGATGGTTGTGTCTGTACTGAACATGTAGACTTATTTTTCTTTTTTTTATAAAAATGGGGTTTCACCATGATGGCCAGGCTGGTCTTGAACTCCTGACCTCAGGTGATCCACCCACCTCGGCCTCCCAAAGTGCTAGGATTACAGGTGTGAGCCACTGCACCCAGCCGACTTATTTTTCTTTATCTTTTTTTTTTTTAAACTTACTTTTCTTATTGTCATTTGTCACTTACTGTACACTGCAGTGTAACAGCTGTCTACATAGCATGTACATGAGGTATTAAAAGTAATCTAGTGGATATGCCTAGGTTACCTTAGATATAAATACTATGCCATTTTGTATAAGGAATTTGAGCATCTGGGAATTTTGGTATTTGAAGAGGGTCCTGGTACCAATCATTGGTACTGCAGGAAGACTGCTGTATCCCATTGTACAACCATCTCCAGAACTTAATCTTGCAGATGTGTTGCCCCTCCCCTACCTTCTTGAAAACACCTTTGATGTTTATACGGAGTCCTGTCTTTTTTCTTTTTTCTTTTTTTGTTTGTTTGTTTGTTTGAGGTGGTTTTGGGCTTGTCCTCCAGGCTTGAGTGCGGTGGTGCTATCTCAGCTCAATGCAACTTCCGCCTCCTGGATTTAAGTGATTCTCCAGCCTCAGCCTGCTGACTAGCTGGGATTACAGGCGCCTACCATTATGCCTAGCTAGTTTTTGTGTATTTAGTAGAGATGGGGTTTCCCCATGTTTGTCAGGCTGGTCTCAATCTCCTGACCTCAAGTGATCCTTCCCGCCTGGGCCTTCCAGAGGGTGTGAACCACTGTACCTAGCATCTGATCATCCTCAGATTGAGTGCTGGGAACAGGTTAAGACTGTCATGTGCTGTATATTAGATTAGGTTATCTTTTAAATTCCTCATGAGTTTTTTCCAGTCCACTTAAAACTGGAACTTAAGCCAGTGGGATAAAGTAGTGCTGTTAATTCCCACTAGGTGTTGCTGTAACAAAGGAAATGTGCAATAAGAGTAATAGCTTTAGGAGAAAGAAATAAAGGTAGTGAATTGTGACGGAAAAATAAGCAGATTAGTGTATAGATAATGAATTATTGGGAGAAAGTAGTGCTGTTAATTACCACTAGGTGGTGCTGTAACGAAATGTGCAGTAAGAGTAACAGTTTAGGAAGAAATAAACTTAATTTTGACAAAATATGCAGATTAGTGTATACATTATTGAAATATCAAAGTGAACATCCCTATGTGACCATTTAAAAATGCCAAGATGTGTCCAGCTGTGGTGGCTAACACCTGTAATCCCAGCACTTTGGGAGGCCAAAGCAGGTAGATCACTTAAGCCCAGAAGTTCCAAGCCAGCCTGGACAACGTGGTGAAACCCTGTCTCCAAGAAATTTTAAAAATTTGCCAGATGTGGAGGCTGAGGTGGGAGGATGGCTTGATCCCGGGAGGCGGAGGTTGCAGTGAGCCATAATAGCGCCATCATACTCCAGCCCAACCTGGGTGACAGACCCTGTCTCAAAAAAAAAAAAAAGACCCCCAGGTTTGCCCCCTCCCTTGTAGCTAAGAAAGTGGGAGGCCAGGTGCATTGGCTCAGGCCTGTAATCTTTAGGAGGCTGAAGTGGGAGGGTTTTTTGAAATTTCTTTTTGGGACAGTCTTGTTCTGTTATCCATACTGGAGTGCAGTGGCCTGATCTTGGCTCACTGCAACCTCAGTTCCCAGTTCAAAGTAATTCTGCCTCAGCCTCCTGAGTAGCTGGGATTACAGGTGCCCGCCACCACACCTGGCTAAGTTTTGTATTTTTAATAGAGATGGGGTTTCATCATGTTGGCCAGGCTGGTCTTGAACTCCTGACCTCAAGTGATCTGCCTGCCTCCGCCTCCCAAGTTCTGGGGTTACAGGTGTGAGCCACTGTACCTGGCTTGATCTTTTAAATGTTATTCAGAAAACTGCATAAGATAAATGTAGAGCTCGGTAGGCACTTGGTAACCAGAATTTGAGAAATGTAAACTATGTTGGGACTCCCTCTATATCCAACTCTAAACAGCCTCCATAAGTTACCTTTCTTTTCTTTTCTTTTCTTTCTTTTTTTTTTTTTTTTTTTTTTTGAGACGACATCTGGCTCTTGCTCAGGCTGGAGTGCAGTGGCACAATTTCACTGCAAACTCCACCTCCTGAGCTCAAGCCATTTTCCCACTTCAGCTTCCAGGATTGCTGGGACGACAGGCACGTTCTACCACCTCTGGCTAATTTTTGTATTTTTAGTAGAGATGGTTTCACTATGTTGCCCAGTCTGGTCTTCAACTCCTGACCTCAGGTGATCCCTCTGCATCAGCCTCCCAAAGTGCTGGGAGTACAGACATGAACCACTGTGCCTGGCATTTACCTTGTTTTTCAAAGTAATTACCTTCCTAGACAGTATAATAAAAAGTACTAGCAAGTATTTTTAATATTTAGTATGTTTTGGCCAGGTGCAGGAGAGAAGGCTGAGACAGAGTCGCTTGAACTAGGGAGGTGGAGGTTGCAGTGAGCCAAGATCATGCCACTGCACTCCAGCCTGGGGGACAGAGAGAGGCTGCCTCAAAAACAAACAGAACTTAGTATGTCCTAAGTGGGGAGGGAGAGTTGAAAATTCCTGTTGCTTGACCAAATGGCATTACTTTTGCAGCTAGGGCTGGGCCACAAGAGTGCTGTTCTGAGAGGAGTTAAGTGATTCCCTAAACTTAGCTGCTGTTAGAGAAGGTGGGAAGACCTCTGAGGTAATTCATAAAGGCCTTGTGGCACTTGGTGAAGCAGTCTGACATTGTCAGTGTCCTGTAGGGACAACATTCAGCCTCGTGTGGTGCTGGACACAGCCAGAGGTCTTGGCTTGTAATCTGTGCAAGTGGATGGAATCCTGCTGCAGTAGTGGTCATGGCCCCACCCTCAGGACTGCAAAAGGCTTTCAGTTAAATACCCAGGTGAAGCCCATCTACAGCAGCCCTGAAGGAAAGGCCAAACAAGGACTCGCCTGTCCCTCTTTGTGCTTTTGTACCTTGCTATTTACACTGTTTACACCCTTGTGACTGATTCCAGTAGAACTTAGTTGAAATTTGCCTTTGTGAAATACTTCACTGATCTGGCTTTTGCTGTTATGGACTGATTTGTGTCCCCTAAAATTCTTATGTTGAAGCCCAAAACTCCAACACAACTGTATTAGGAGATAGGGCCTTTAAGGAGGATTGTGGTGTTAGCTTGGCTCTTCTGATGGACCCTATTGCCTTTCCTGGCTGGATCGATCTCTCTGCAGCTCCATCTTTCCTACTTCCACAGTTAGGCCTTGATGAATGAGGAGAGATTTGCTTATTTGTAGCTCTCCTGAATGTAATTCAAGCCAAGGCTATCGCTACCTCTCTCAGTTCCTTTCTAATGCTAAATAGGGTTTGGGAGAGGCAGGCAAGAAGAGTCATTGAATATGTAGATGGAGGTACATACGGCCCTCAGGGACTCCTGCCACTACCCCACCACACTGCGAGTTCTCCCATCCTCCACCGGACCAGTGATCCTAAAGTAGTTGCATGTTCTCTGAAGGAGAGTAGGAAGCTCAGGCCAAAGCAGCCAAGGCTGAGGGCCAGGGATCACAGGAAAGCTCAAGTCGTTTTCTGTGAGGGCTTCAGATACAAAATCTGAGGTGATTCTTCTGCCTCAGCCTCCCAAGTAGCTGGGACTACAGGTACCCGACACCCCACCCAGCTAATTTCTATATTTTTAGTAGAGACGGTTTCACTATGTTGGCCAGGCTGGTCTTGAACTCCTGACCTTGTGATCCACCCGCCTCGGCCTCCCAAAGTGCTGGAATTACAAGTGTGAGCCACCATGCTGGCCTTTATTTTTATTTTTTTTATCTGAGACGGAGTCTTGCTCTGTGGCCCATCCTGGGGTGCAGTGGCTCAGTCTCAGCTCATTGCCGCCTCTGCCTCCCAGGCAAGTGATTGTTGTGCCTCAGCCTCAAGAAGCTGGGACTGCAGGCACATGCCACCATACCCAGCTAATTTTTGTTATTTTTTGATAGAGATGGGGTTTCACCATGTTGGTCAGGCTGGTCTTGAACTCCTGGCCTCAAGTGATCCGCCCACCTTGGCCTCCCAAAGTGCTGGGATTACAACCACGACCCACCATGCCCATCCTGTTTTTATTTTAACTTGTGAAAATTACATGTGTTCCAAATGACATCTTTTAAAAACAAGTTAGTCTGTTCATGAATATGGTAAAAATGCAAGAGTATAGAAAAGAAAACTCAGCCGCTCTCCCATTGCCAAGCTCACCCTTTGCAGAGGTGTTCTCCACTGTTGTTTCTTGTGTATCCTTATGGAGGTGCAGTCTGTGTGTACACAACTGAGTGTGTGTATTTTTATCTTTTCCCAGATGCTATTCCCTTAAGTATGACAATACTGGCAGCTTAATGCACGATTTTTTCAGAAGCCATTTTAGAAAGAGCAGGCCTGCCCTCTCAGGATCACTTCACCACAACAGGATTTTAGGAAAGACCCCCACCTGTCCACAGCAAATGAGGCATTGTATCTGCAAGCAAAAGAAACTGGCCAAAACAAGCAGCATAGAACTTTACTGGAAGGATCTCAGGTAACTCAGAGTCCACGAGAAGCCTGGAAAACTCAGCTCTGAAATGAGCTCTGGGGAGGCTGGCATCAGGGAATGCAGCCAAGGTCACAGCTGAAAAGCAGCCTGGTTTAGGGTGTTGTCACGATCACCAGACTCTCCCAGTGAATGATTTTTCAGCTGTCCCTTTTTTTGTGTGACTCTTGAGGTTCACAGTTCTGGGTGTGAGCATCTGATTGCCCAAGCCTGGTGTCTGACCCAGCTGCTGAAAAAGATTTGCTTTGGCTTCCACAGTGGAAATGAGGCCCAGCCCACTGCCATACTCACTGAATGCCCCTCTCCCCCAACTAGGCAAGGTGTTGATGCTGGGTGGCCAAAACCATGTTATGAAATTGTCCTTAGAACTCACTGGTAGAAATACGGCTGTTGGCAACATGAAAGACAAGAGCTGAAGCCTTTCACCTAGACTTAACCAAAGGTTACCATCAGACTTTGAAGAGTTAGGTTCTAGTCATTAGGTTTCCTGGCAGCTGGTGACAGACTGGGAGCTGCTGAACTCATCAGCTTGCCCATTAGGCAAGGAAGAGAACCCAGAGTGTGAGCCAGAGTCAGGGATGAAAACACCACTGTTAGAAAACCAGGAGAAGCACAGTAATGTGTGCTGAGAAGACAGTGGATAAAGGATTTTTTGGGAGATTGACTCCCAGACAGAATCTGGGCTGGCAAGGCTGCTGAAACCCACAGCAGAATGTGATAATCTGGAGCCTGCTACCCACATCTGTGACCTCACACCCATAAGGGGAGGGCCAAGAAATTTCAGCCACAGACCTCACCCAACTCACCACCTTCAGTCAGCCATTCTTCACACTTCTACCTGAGAAATTAGGCAAAGATTATGAGGATGTCAGTGCTGCTGTGGTGATGAGGTGAGTGGGGACACCTTCCTCTGCAGTGCTTTACTAAGGAGACATGAGATGTGGGGAGAAGCTGAGCACTGCAATCAGAGACCTGGGATCAAATCTTGGCACCAGCACTGATTCAGTGACTGGGTGACCTTGGACCTTTCTGAGCCTCGGTTATCTCACAGAGCTGTTGTGGGAGTTAAAGGAGATGTAACTATCAGTATGTTTCTGTGTTTCTTCTCTAGTGTTCATTGTCTAGTATATTCCTTCTGTTTGGAGACATCATAACAGTTAAGAGCCCAGGTCTGGGTAGGTGCAGTGGCTCACACCTGTAATCCCAGCACTTTGGGAGGCCTGGGCTGGTGGATCAGTAGAGGCCAGAAGTTGGAGACCAGCCTGGCCAACATGATGAAACCCCGTCTCTACTAAAAATATAAAAATTAGCCAGGCGGGGTTTGGTGGCACATGCCTGTAATCTTAGCTACTTGGGAGGCTGAGGCATGAGAATTGCTTGAACCCAGGAGGTGGAGGTTGCACTGAGCCAAGATCGTATCTCTGCACTCCAGCCTGGGTGACAGTGATACTGTGTCAAAAAATAAAAAATAAGACAACACTCATTATAGAAAACTTGGACAATAAAGGAAAACACGGCTAAGAGAAAAAAAAAAAGCCCAGCTCCTTAAGCCTGACAGTTTGGATTCAGCACCAGGTATACAACTTAGCAATATGAGTGCAAGCACATCCATTACCTCTTTGTGGCTCCCTTTTTTGGTCATCTGCATGTAGAGTGCTTAGCACAATGCCTGCCCTACCACAGCAAGTGCCGAATAAGTGCTAGCTGTTACTGTTACCACTACTTAGGCAGATCCTCTTGGATTTTAATAGCTAAATTCATGATAATGGTGCCCTGACTATAGGTGCCACACTTTCTGCTTCTGCTGAAAGGTGGGCATAGCTGGGCAGATAATCAATATCCACATTTTAAAATGAATTTTGCCGTTTACTGTGCCTTGTTCCATTTTCCATCTTGAATATTTCTTTTTGCTATTGTTTTTGAAACAAAGCTCACTCTCACCTAGGCTGGAGTGCAGTGGCACGATCTTGGTTCACTGCAACCTCCACCTCCCAGTTCAAGCAGTTCTTGTACCTCAGCCTCCCGAGTAGCTGGGATTATAGGCATGTGCCACCACACTACACCAGCTAATTTTTGTATTTTTAGTAGACACAGGGTTTCGCCATGTTGGTCAGGCTGGTCTTGAACTCCCGACCTCTGATGATCTGCCCACCTCTTCCTCCCAAAGTGCTGGGATTACAGGCGTCCCTCTAGTGATTCTGAGATGTGATGTTGCTATGTATAAATGCAGCTGTTGTACTTCAAAGTAGGGCCTGCAAACATAAGAGCTGGAAAACATTTAAGTATACAGAGTGAATATTTTCAACCTCAAAGATTGTTTTTCTTACTATTCTCCTCAGGGACATCAGATTTTGATATTATTTTATTTATGAAACCATTTGCTCTTTTTTTTCCCCCTTAAAATACCCAGACTGGTCTGACTCTGTTATTAATCAAAGCTACATTTATAAGATAAGCATGACCATGGTGAGAAGGTAATTGTTATATGTCCTGAGCTTGCTATAAACATTTAATCTTGACATCCCTTATAATGGACAGATTTCATCACTAACCTCATTTTACAAGTTTAACACATACAGTACATCTTAGGGGGAATTTGTGATTTTTCTTAGGCTTTAAAAAAGATTGGCAGGGTATGGTGGCTCACATCTTTTATCTCAGCACTTTGGGAGGCCAAAGCAGGAGGATCACTTGAACTTAGGGGTTCAAGACCAACCTGGGTAACAGCCAGACTCCATCTCTAAAGAAATTTAAAAATTGGTCTGGCTTGGTGGCACATGCCTATAGTCTCAGTTGCTGGGAGGATCTCTTGAGCCTGGGAAGTAAGAAACATTGGCTGGTCTCTCCCGGCCCCTCCTGGGCCCTTGCTGAGCCCTCCTGGCCCCTTCCCAGAGCTGCAGCCCCAGACCCTTGCTTTCTGAGGTGCTGCCTGGCTCAGGGGACTCAACTGCTAGTGGTGTGCCCCAGCTATAGGACATTGCCACCAGAAACTACACCTTTAAGGGGATGCTGGAGTCTTGGGAAGGAAGGTGACTGTTAACCTGTGGAGATCAGCTACTGTGTGAGCATTGGCCAAAATGACCAGGCTGCCCAGCCTCAGCCCAGATCAAGATCTAGAGGCCAGGAAGGAAGTTGGCCTACGTCCCCGCTGTGGCATGCAGCTGGTCAGATAAGAGGTAGAGATACAGGTTCCACCTCTCCAGGACCACCAGCACCCAGGGAGTTTGTAGCCTCGCGGCCTGGTTTTCCACAAGTCTGCCCCACCCCTATGGCCACACAGCTGAAGCTTTGGCTCTGCTTTCATTCGAGGGATGAGTAGGCTGGCATTGGGCCAACTGCCACCCCTGGCCCTGGACTCTGGTGACCATGTGATCCGGATGGCTGGGGCAATGCTAGGACCACCCTACCCATTTCTGGGTCCTAATTTTTTCTGCTATTGTGGCAATCTGGTGGTAAGTATAACCTTTTGGCAGAGTTTTTGAACTGCCTGGAACCCAAGATCCTAAACATTTTTTAACCATATTTGGGTTATGTTTTATTTTGGTTTTTATCTTCAATGGAGAAAGACTGAGATGGAAAAAAATACAGGATGGGTGGTGGTGGTGTAGGGAAAAAAAGTAAAAAAATTTTAATGAAAAATAAAATACAAGATGAAGTGAATTGAAAGATTGGTTTAAATGCACTTCAAGGAAAGTATTTCTGTGTTGGCAATATTTGAGAATAAATTGGTCTTGAATTTAAAAAATATATATATTTGGAATGTCAAGATCCTAACTTCCAATTTGAGAACAAGTAACCTGACACCCTGGATTGGGAATGACTTGTGTGATCCCAAACCCTAATTTTCACAAAGAAGATGGAGCCCCAGTAGCTCTGAAATTCACATGAAGCCACACCTCTGCTTCCTGGTCCAGTGCTGTGCTAACTGCTCAGCCTGCCCAGGTACAGCTGGGTCTTTGTCTATGGAGCAGGGAGTTCCACTATGATGTGTGCATCTTGCCTGCACTGGCAGGCCATTGACTACCCCTGCAACCAGCCTATGCCCACAGCCCTTTGTGTGGTAAGCAGGAGAGCTGGACTCTGGGCCCTCAATTGCCTAGAGAGAGGGTAGAGCTGGCCTTTAAGATGGTTTTGTGTTTTAGAGCAGAAGGGGCAGCATCACACAGCAATAGGGCCACTTTCCTGCCAGAGTGGGTGGATGCCAAAGGAGCTAGATCCCTTGCTCATTGGTTTACCCTCAATATACCAGGAAAAATAGTTATCCTGATTCACTGGTCCAGGTTTTTATCACATAGTATTGTGATGAAATTCTTCCTGTAGAATGATTTAACTGGATGAAAATATCATGTTTCTTTTTTGTCTTTAGAAATACGTTGCTCTGGCCAGGCACGGTGGCTCACGCCTGTAATCCCAGCATTTTGGGAGGCCGAGGTGGGTGGATCACCTGAGGTCAGGAGTTCAAGATCAGCCTGGCCAACATGGTGAAACACCGTCTCTACTGAAAATATAAAAATTAGCCAGGTGTTGTGGCATGCACCTGTAGTCCCAGCTACTAGGGAGGCTGAGACAGGAGAATCACTTGAACCCAGGAGGCAGAGGTTGCAGTGAGCCAAGATTGTGCCACTGCATTCCATCTTGGGCAACAGAGTGAGACTCCGTCTCAAAAAGTAGTAATAAAAAGAAATATGTTGCTCGTTCACCAATTCTTGAGTTTGAGGAAGTTGATCTAGGAAAGATGTTGTTTCTATGACTGATTTCACAATCATCCTTAGAGACTGGAGTGCTGTGCTGCTATGTGTCTGCGTTTATTGTCTGATTTGTCTAAGTGTGAAATGTCCTTAACTGTCAGTAGTCTTTTTTGTCATTATGAGTGGAAATTGAAAAGTCCTGAATTCTCTAACCTTCTGAAACATTATATAATTCTTGGGCAATGCAATAAAGAAAGCAAAGGATGATGTAATAGTGATGGTTTATTTCACTACTGCATATTCTGTCTGGCAATACTATCATTCTTCCATTTTCTTATTAGTCTTGTGTACCATGATTAGATATAATTAATGAGTAATAAGAAATACTTTTTAGGAGGAAATAGCAAATTGTTACAAGATATAGGAAAAATAAGCTCATCAAGAGCTCAAATGCATTTTAGATTTATAAAAGAATCGGGCTGGGCACGGTGGCTCACGCCTGTAATTCCAGCACTTTGGGAGGCCGAGGCTGGCAGATCACCTGAGGTCAGGAGTTTGAGACCAGCTCAACCAAAATGGAGAAACCATGTCTCTACTAACAATACAAAATTAGCCAGGCATGGTGGTGCATGCCTTGTAATCCCAGCTACTTAGGAGGCTGAGGCAGGAGAATGACTTGAACCCAGGAGGCGGAGGTTTTGGTGAGCCAAGATCACGCCATTGCACTCCAGCCTGGGCAACAAGAATGAAACTCTGTCTCAAAAAAAAAAAAAAAAAAAAATCCAGGCTGGGCGCAGTTTCTCATGCCTGTAATACTAGTAATTTGGGAGGCCGAGGAGGTCAGGAGTCCCAAACCAGCCTGGCCAACATGGTGAAACCCCATCTCTTCTAAAAATACAAAAAAACAAAAACAAACAAAAAATTAGTGGGTGTGGTGGTGCATGCCTATCCCAGCTACTTGGGAAGCTGAGGTAGGAGAATCACTTGAACCAGGGAGGCAGAGGTTGCAGTGAGCCAAGATTTTGCCACTGCACTCCAGCCTGGGCAACCAAGTGAGACTCCATCTAAAAAAAAAAATCCAATATGTCCATAGGGTAATGAATGTTTCATGTTGTTTTTATTTTTATTTTAAATTTTTGAGACAGAGTCTGTCTCTCTTGCCCAGGCTGGAGTACAGTGGCACAACGTAGGCTCACTGCAACCTCCACCTCCCAGGTTCAAGAGATTCTGCCTCAGCCTCCTCAGTAGCTGGGACCCCAGGCATGCGCCACCACACCTGGCTAATTTTTGTATTTTTAGCAGAGATGAGGTTTCGCCTTGTTAGCCAGGCTGGTCTTGAACTCCTAACCTCAGGTAATCCACCCACCTCAGCCTCCCAAAGTGCTGGAATTACAGTCTTTTTTTTAATCTTGTTCTTTGGAAGACCACTAAGAATAGCCATAAAATATCAATCCTTACAAATAGAACTGCTCAAAAAAGAAACTCAAAAACTAAATTTGGGTTCAGTGGCTTCTGAGGGTATACCACGAGTGAAGTCTTTGTTCTCAACAAGGGAGTGAACGGCAGACCCGAACACCTGAGGGCTCTGCTCTCAGAACTGGTCTGGCTTCCTGCTGAGTGGCAGCAGTCCCTCTCATTCATTTGGATTGAGGAGCAAGGTGCAGTGGATTAGGAGCCAGGGAGATCCTCCATTTTTGGTCTTGGTTTAACCAATAGTCCTAGGAGCTTAGCACACCTGGGGTGTCACCTTTTGCTTGTGTTTGTGAACCTCTCATCAAGATGGAGACAAGAACCATGTCTCCATCTAGCTGCAGGCCTCTGGGGCGGGGATAGTATCCCATCAGACTGGGATTCCCCATGGTGGCAATGACGGTGGCTCCTCCTTCCACACAACTGTGCTGCACTCAGACTGTTTGTCAGGTTAGCAGAGCCTGGGGGAGACAGCTGGGCTCTGGCCTGAATCCAGTGCTAAGTCTGTTTCCTCATTTGTGAGGGGGCAGGCGGGCAGCAATAGTGCCTGCCTTACAGCTATTACAAGATGTAGTGTAGTCAATGGGAAGCCTTGTTCCAGGCATTGGAGGACACAGGTGAAGCTGACACCTTTCCTGCCTCAAGGGGCATCCTATGGGTGGGTCAGGGGAGACGAGAGGTCACAAAAAGAAAGGCCTGGCCATGTGTCCGGTGATAAGAGAGGGCAGCGGATAAGGAAGGGGCACAAGGAGAAGAGGCCACTCGGGTTGAGGTTATGAAGTGGGCCTGGGTGGACAAAGAGGGGAGGGCATCGGCACTTGCACGAAAGGGTACTGGAGGCACGAACAGTCAGTGCGGGGGAAATGGGGCACTCTGTGGCATGCGGGAAGGCTCCAGCCAGCTGAGATGCCTGTGTCTTTGGAAAGAACATGCCCTGGATCTGCCCCTACCTTTTCCCTGAGTAGGCCAGTGATATGATGCCTTCTTTGCTTTGTCCTGAGCACTCCCCGTGGGGTGGGGGCAGGCAAGCTCGGTGTCCCCACTCCCCTCCCCCTGCTGCCATTATCAGCTGGGTCCAGATGGTCACAGGCTCCCTAATCTGGGATAATCGGCAGGTCGGAGCTCAGCTGGGACCCGGGCCTTTATGCCTGCCGTGATGGGCCAGCCCCAGCTGGAGAGACCCTGTAGACAGGGCCCTGGGGCTTTGGAAGAGGGGGTGGGATGTGGGGCTGGCCTTGTGCTGGAGGGAGACACAAGGAGCAGATGATCATTCCTCTTCCAAAGGCAATCTGAGTACAAATGAGGGGGAACCTGCAGCTGAGGCCTGGCCAGCTTCTGCAGGCCTCACAGCCACAGGCACAGAACCTTGCAGAATCTGTCTATGGCATCTTTTGTTCCCTCTCTCTCCCTCTCTGAGCTCACCCCTCCCTACCCAGCAGTTTGTTGTTGCCCCTGGAGCCCCAGACTTTTTGTTTTGTTTTTGAGATGGAGTCTCACACTGTTGCCTGGGCTGGAGTACAGTGACGCCATGTAGGCTCACTGCAACCTCTGCCTCCCAGGTTCGATTCTTCTGCCTCAGCCTCCCAAGCAGCTGGGATTACAAGTACCTGCCACCATGCCCGGCTAAATTTTTGTATTGTTAGTAGAGACGAGGTTTCACTATGTTGGCCAGGCTAGTCTCGAATGCCTGACCTCGTGATCCACCAACCTTGACCTCCCAAAAGTGTTGGGATTACAGGTGTGAGCCACTGTGCCCGGTGCCCCAAGCATACAGTGGCATCAGGAACTTGTGCCCCCATTGACATTGGGTACCTCACAGGATCTGGTGCAGAGCAGGGTGACTGGATTCTCAGAGGCCTGTGGCTGCGGTGCCCCCACCCTGAGCCTGCAGTTTGCTGTGAGCCTTCACTTTGGTTGTTCAGGGATTCATAACTGTTTTTGTTTCAGTCTCTTCCATGAGTGGGGGAGCCCACCCCCCACCCCCCACCTTGTACCTGGCTCCTAGCAGTGAGTACTGATAATCTCAAATTTAAGGACAGTAACTTCATCTGGGACGAGTGTGGGAAGGGATGTGTTTGGAATGGACACAGGCCTACAGAGGTGTTTGTAACCATGTCTTTCTAAGTGGTGGGAAACAGACATTTCATTATTCTTTAACTGTTTATATATATATATAACAGGTTCTTTTTATGCATGAAATATTTTATAGTTTTTTTTAAATGCCCGCACTACTCTTTTGAAAGTAAGTGAGATAATGTATATGTCAGAACCTAATACCCAAAGCGATAGTAGTAAGAGGTAGGGCCTTTGGGAAGAGATGAAATTGCTCAGGAACGGGGATAGGGCCTTCCTAAGTGGGATGAGAGCCCTCATAGAAGAGGTCGGAGGGAGCTGCCTGGCCTCCCTCTACCATGTGAAGACTCAGCAAGAAGACACCATTTATGAAGCAGAGCACCCTCACCAAACACCAGATCTGCTGGCCACCTGATCTTGCACTTCCCAGCCTTGAGAACTGTGAGAAGTAAGTTTCTGTTGTCTATAAATCACCCAGTCTAAGGTGTTTTGTGATAGTAGCCCAAACAGACTGCAGTGGTATGAAAGTGCCTCATAAAGAGTAAACACAGGGAGCTGATATTGGACATTCCATCTCCAGGAGGGCAGACTGCAGCTGGAACACATAACAAAGTTGTTTTTTTTGGTTGGTTTTTGAGGTGGATTCTTGCTCTGTTGCCCAGGCTAGAGTGCAGTGGCGCGATCTCAGCTCACTGCAACCTCCACCTCCTGGGTTCAAGCAATTATCTGCCTCAGCCTCCTGAGTAGCTGGGATTATAGGCACCCGCCACCACGCCTGGCTAATTTTTATTTTTTTATTTTTAGTAGAGATGGGGTTTCACCATCTTGGACAGGCTGGACAAGGTTTTATTTCTGCAAGAAAAGAGACCATTAAGTTAAGGGCTGTTTGTGTGGAGGTGCCGTGAGGGAGAAGAGCGTACACCTGAGCTCTGCTTGCCTCTCCACTTCCTGGCTCAGGCTGTCCAAGTCTGAGTCACCTGCCCAGGTTCTGGACGATGGTGACACAGCCATGGGAGCTGGTGCAGCGCTGCAGGGATGGCTGGGCCTCCACCTGCCCACTGCTGGGGTCAAAGGTGAAGACCTTATCGGTGCTTTCTCCACGATCATCCCGCCCACCAAGGATGTGGACCTTCCCATCACACACAGTGACTCCACAGCTCTCCTGGGTGGACAAACAGAAACACAATTAACTATCAGGTCCAGCCTGTGCTCCCTCTGTCCCTACCTGGCCAAGCCAGATAATAGAACCTTGACCCACAGACTGTGAGCAGGCAATCTGGACTGCAGAGAGGCAGGAAACTGGATGGACCAGAGTTCAAGCTCTGGCTTGACCCTTACTCAGTGAATGGCCTTAGGCAAGTCACTTAACCTCTCTGGACCTGAGTTTCCTCACCTGCAAAGGGAGAAGAACAGGAGTGCCTTCTTCACAGGGTTCCCTTAACAGTTAATGGGAGTTAAGCATATAAAGCATTTTACATGGAGCCTGGAATATGGTAAGCACACCAGTAACAATAAGCTCTCTAAGGCCAATCTCCTCATCTGTGAAGTGCGTGGTTCACTATCACCGAGGATAAAGCTAGAGAACTATGTATAATAAAACCACCAAGCATGGAGTCACACCAGATTCACAAACTTCAAGAACCTTCTGCTCTCCTGCCTTGAAGCCTCCACTCACCACACGGCTGGGGAGGACAGCTGCCTCCCCCCACACATCTGTGCCTGGATCATAGGTGAAGATTTTGCTCATGAGACCCCCCAGGACATAGATGGTGTCGTCAAGGGAGACAGCCTCGAGACACCGCTGTGAGAAGGGTGCTGGTGACCGCAGGCTCCACTGGTCTTCCTTGGGGTCAAAGCACTGCACCTGAGGGGCAAGAGGAGCAGTGGTGATGAAGCCTCCCCTTCCCCTCCCCCTCCCACCACTGCCCCACTGCCCACACGCTGCCACCTCTCTTCCCCCAGGGGCACTCATTCAAAACAACATTTGCCAAATGTCCACCAGGCCCGAGCCAGCATCTGGGAGGGAGGGGGAGAGCCACTATTCCTACCCTCAAGGGCTCTCCGTCTTGTTCTATGTTCTGTCCTCTGCCTCTGGACTCCCTTTGTCAAAAGCCTCCTCATCTTTCAAGGTCCTGCCCAAATGCCACCTCATCCTTACAGGCTTCCCTGGTGTTTCCACTCCTCTGCCCCTTGCAGGAACAGCCTCTCTGACGGAGAACACAGTCGCCTCATGTGAGATGAATCATAGGAGCACATCATACAGAGCTGGGAGAGGTACCGTCTGCTTTAGGGTTATAGAGCAGACCCCCCCACAGGGATGTGTTCCTGGCTGCATACACTGTCAACTCTCTTTTCCTGGTGCTCTCAGGTCATAAGATTCCAACTGAGGTGTCTTGCAGTCCTATTCTTACAGCTGTCCGCATGCCCATGGGTGTTTCTGATGCCCTTAACAGTTTCTGTATGTAGTTGCCTGCTCACCTCACTCTCTGTTTCAACTGTTTCCTTGGAGACCCCCTACAGCAGCCTATAATAAATCAGTGCCGTATGGGATCATATTAAATGGGGCCTCCCACCATGAGTGCCCATCACTCAGCTCCAGGAGGGTTTGCTGGAAGAATGTGGTCAGGGAATAAGGAAGGCTGGGCACCCTGATTTGGGAAATAGGTCTCAGGACCACAGGCCTATGAGCCATCAGGGGAGGGAAGGAACTGCTATAATAAAGATTTTTATTTGCAAAAAGGCTAAATGTCCAACAATAAAATGAGTAGACGCTAGTTCATCCACCAAGTGGAATAGTACAGACATTGAAATGACAGCTGTAAAGTTGCTAAGCACGTGGAAAGTGTTCATACTTAAATTAGAATAAAAAGCAGGATGTAAAATTCTAACAGTGAGAACACAAAACTGTAAGAAAAACAAAAATCAATTCAGTGGAAGCCTGGAAGGCAATGCACCAAAATATTAATAGCAGTTCTGCCTAAACAGTGGGATTATGAGTGATTTTTTTTCTATTCTGTGTTTTCTAAGTTTTCAGTAATGAGTATATTATTTTTGGAATGGAACAAAAGCATTTTAACTATCTTGCCCTCAATTTTAAAAATCTATGAAACTTACATGGCACCAGCCCAAACATTTGAGTCTTGGTATGCTGCTGACCCACTGTGTGACCTTGGGGTCATTTTTCCTGCTCACTTCCTTGCCTGAAACATGGAGGTGATTTGTCTGCGCTGTTGATGGGATTAAGTAAGGAAATGGACAAGGGCATGGAAACTCCCAGTTCTGTGCCTGGCACACATCGGCCACTGCAGCCTCCCGACCGACGCTCGCGCCCACCTTGTCCGTGTTGACGCCGTCCTGGCCGGCACCCCCGATCACGAAGAGCTGGCCCGCGCAGGACGCCACCGCTGCCGAGCTCACGGCCTCCGGGAGGGGCGCGGTGGCCGCCCAGGTGTTGGAGAAGGGGTCGTAGCGCTCCACGCTGCGCAGGCGCCTCAGGCCGTCAAAGCCACCTACCGCGAACAGCTGCAAGCGAGGACATGGGCCAGGGCGCCAGGAGTCAGGGTCTTAGGCCCCTCGGCCTCACTGCTTCAGTCTTACAGTCTTTGAGTTGGAAACTAACCTGTCCCCAACCCAGCTTCGGGACCAAACCGACCCAAAAGCCCAGCGCTGCCACCACCTGGGTGTCCTCCACCCAGTTGCTGTGCCTCCTTGAGCCGGTTTCCTCTCATTTACGGGGGATAATGAGACCTCTCTCTCTCTAGGATGGGTACTGAATGCGGGTTAGAGCTATAAAATACCTGGCACCAAGCTGATGCTTAATAATAACAGCTAGTATTAAGACTTTACCACCCCACTTAATTGATTCTAAGAAGCATTTTTATTTGTGTTTCTGGATTCCAGATGTAGCTTACAAAGATAATTGACAGATTCTTTTTGTCTTGAGTGGCAGAGTCAACCTTCGAACCTAGACTGTATGGCCCCAGAGCCTACACACTTGACCATCAGGCTGTTAACTGTTACAGTAATTGCTATTATTATTAGCATCAGTATTATTATGTGACCTTGGACAAGTCTCTTTCTTTTTCGGGGGGGCCTCAGACCCTTCTTACAAAAAGAGGGTTTTAGAGAACCTCCCTCCAGGACATCCACACATCTGTACCTTGGGTCCCAGGGCAGCAGCTGCAGCTCGTGCCTACCTGCCCCTGCACAACTGCCATCTTGTGCCGCCACCTGCCCTTGTGCAGAGAGGCTACCTTGATCCAGGTGTGCAGATGGGAGCTAAACATCCACACATCGTGGCTGTTGATGTGGCCTCCTAGGAAGAGAGAAGCACCTGTTGCCCACAGCTCTCTTGCTATCCCCAGCACCTCCAAAGAGCTAGAAACTAGGGCCCCCAGATCCAAAAGAAGGGTTAAGGGAAGGCAGCAAGAGGACTTCTTGAGCTGATGTAAGACTCTGGGCCTGTGACCCAGACAGTGTGCTTTGAGTAAGTGGTGAGAAGGTCTGAGTTAGGACTCATGAGGGGAGAAGGCTGAAAGATTCAGGAAGAAGGGGCTGGTTTTCATTGGGCAGTGGTGGTGGTGTGCCAGACTCTGTGCTCAGAGAGGCAAAGAAGGGACTGCTGTACTAAAGGTAAGAGTACAAAGGGTACCCAAGGCAAGCGTCTGGAATGTGCTGGGGACTCAGGAAAAGCAGAGCCACCTGACTAGGAGCCAGGAGGGGTAGAGGGCGGCCCAGTAACCCTCCCTTCCTTATGCCTTCACCTGCACAATTTCTGATTTCATCCCTCCATGAGGTGTTGGGAATATTACACCCAGTTTACATATAAGAAACTCAGATGAGGCTTAGAGACCAGCAATGACCTGAAGACTACATGGCCTTTTGGCAGAGCAATGGGCAGAACCAGAGCTCCTGGCTCCAGGCCTAGCATTGGTGCTGCTGGAGGACATGGCATGCGCTATAGGGCCAGACACTGGGGACGCAGGCTGTGGACTTTTTCTTCCCATGCCTAGCCACCCTGGGGATCTTGGTTGGGGATTCACCTCTGAGTGGGAGCCTCCCTGGGGACAGCCCTAACCGTACCCCTTAGCCTGAGCCTGTGACCAGAGCCACATCTGTTTGGTAGCCCCATATTTGTTTATTCCCAGTGGCACCCAACAGAGGCCCCACATGTTGCTCAGAGCCATTAATGACCCTGGATACATTGTCCAGTGGTAATCCATGGCCTGGATAGTCTCTGAGGCCTCCACGGCTTATTCTCCTGCTCCTTACCCTTTGCAGGCACCCCTAACTCACTACAACATCAAGTTCAATCTACCTAGCCCCAGACTCAAAGCCTCCTGATCTGACTCCTGCCTCACCTATGATAACCTGTGCTTCAGAGCCCCAAGTGCCCAGGGTTCTTTTCTGCATGTCTTTGCCCTTGTGCCTCTGCCTATACTGTTCCCTCCAACTTTCAAGATCCAGCTGAAAAGTCATCCCTTCCATGAAGCTGGGATAGATTCCCTGAGTGGCATTCCAGAACTCTAAGAGTTCTGATTACATTCTGCCTGGTGGTAAAGCGAAGTCTGTCTCTCCTCTCCAGGACATCAGGGGAGCAAGGACTGTGTTTTATGCTTCTCTGAGTCTTTAGGGACTGAACCTCAGGGAGGACACAGTTTGTTGGTATCACTGTGTTCCTCCTAGCTTTGCCATTTTTGAGACAATTGGGGCAATTCTGAGCCTCTCTGAGCCTTCCTTATCTGTAAACAGCATTGTATGGGGATTAAATGATAACCAATGTAAGCTGCTTAGCATAATGTTTGGCAGACAGTAGCCTAGATGAAGTGATTATTAATACCAACACGAACTGAATTCCCTAGGAAGCCGGCTCAGAACGAAAAGTAATCATAGGAATTGAAGTTTACATTGCTGAATGAAGGGCGGGTCACACCCGTAGTTTCTGCTCACTTCAGCCAATAACTGTAGGCTATCAGAAAACATCCCGCCTCCCTCTCCCGATTGGAGGGAAAAGCAAAGGGGGCGGACTGCGAGAGGCGACTAGCCAATCCCGTGTGAGCCCCCGTTGCGGCCCCACCCTCACCGGAGACGTAGACGTCATTGCGGAGAGCACAGGCGGCGAATTCTGAGCGAGTGTAGCCGGGCAGGCTGGGCAGTGGGGTCCACCGCTGGCTCTCTGGGTGGTAGACATCGGCGAAGGGCAGCTTCAGGAGACCTTTGCGGTCGCAACCGCCGATGACCACGATCACTTCAACTAGGTCCATGAATCTGGCGTGTGGATAAGCCCAGTGCCTGTTGGGCCGCACCCAAGTTCGGCCCTCTCTCACCCTCTTGACCACACTGCACTGTCCCGCTTCCTTTCATGCGCTTCTGCCATCACCCCACCCACCCGGCCCCCAGGCCCCACTCCCGCTGGACTCTGCCACTTCCAACTTTCCCTGAGGGTATTAATGGGAAGAGAATCACTAATTCTTACTGCATTCTGCTGACCTCTAAACTACAGGAAAAACAATCCTTACAGATCCCTTGCCCTCACCTAGAAAAATCACCTTGTTTAATCCGTATGACAGTTATATTGGTAGGGATTATTACCCCTTTCACAGAGGAGGAAACTGAGGCTCACATACCATGGCGTGCCCAGTCATGCAGCCATTAAGCGACAGAGCTGTAATTCAAGCCCAGGTTTGTCTGCGCGCTAACTCATCTTCAACACCCTTTTCTCACCTCCAACCTCTGATTCTGCTGCCTCACTCCTTCTATGACATCCCCCCATCCCTAATTCCATTGAGCCAGATAACTCACCCTTTCAGCAAAGCATTCTTCCCTCTCACTGACCCCTCAGTCATCTGACCCCACCAGAATTTCCATACCCTTTAGCCACTGGTTTTCTAATTCCTTTGGCACATACTGAGCATCTGTGTCCCAGGCCCTGGGCTTAGTGTTAGAGATAGTGTCGTCCCTGGGGGTGTGATTGAGGACTACTCTACCCAGAGTCTCCCAGTCTAGTTTTCCAGGGGTGAGGCAGGCCGCTTTCACTCTTTCCCCACGCCCCTGCCTATTTCGATCCCTCATTAGTCTGCGAGCTCCCAGAAGGCAAAGAGTGTTTTCAAATCACTTCCTCGTCCCTGTACCCTGCACAGAACTTGCGTAGAGTAGTAAGTACTCTCACGGTTGCAAAGGGGAAAGAAAGTGTGCCCCAGGTGTGGGATCTCTGCATCTCCCTCACTGGCCTGTTAACTCTTCAAGGGCAGAATTCAGGGCAAAGAGCCTCTAAAATGTTCAACAAATGACTGAATATCATCAAGAGGCAGTACTAAAGGATGATGAAGGAATGAATGAGCGGTGGAAGAAGGTGGGAAGAACGGAGGGCGGGAGGCTAGGAAAAGGCGGCCGTACCTCCGCGGCCGGGCCCGCAGCGCGCCGGCCTCGCGGCCCAGGATGAAGCAGGCGCGAGCCTCGAGCAGCAGCGGGCGGCATTCGCCGCAGGCCTGCAGCAGCTCGTCAGCCTCCACCTTCTCCAGGAAGTAGGCGGGCGCCAGCAGCGGCAGGCGCACGTGCTCCAGCAGGCGTCGCAGCTGCCCGCGGCGGGCCGGCGCGTCGTGGCGCACCCAGCGCATGGCCGCCTCGAACACGGCCTCCTCGCGCGCCACGCCCAGCGCGGGATCCGCTAGCAGCGCCGCCACCTCGTCGGGCGCCAGCTCCAGGAAGTCGGCGTGGCGCGCCACCTCGGCGAACGCCTGGCGCAGGACCCGGCCGCAACGTTCGGCCAGCGGGGCCAGCGAGAAGGCGGCGGCCACGCGGCGCAGCGCCAGACTGTTGGCGGCGCGCAGGCGGCCCTCGAGAAAGCGCACGCAGGCCTCGCGCAGGCCCGCCACGCCTAGCCGCTCCGCCAGCGCCAGCACGGCCGCCGCCTCGTCCTCCGCGCGCAGCCGCACGCCCGCGCCGTACATGTAGTCGAGCACCACGGCCAGCGCCGCCGCCGCCCCGGCTGGGCCGGAACCCGGCGCCTCGGGCACCACGGGCACCACGGCCGGGACGCGCTCGGGTCGCCCGGCCGCGAACAAGCTGCGGAAGTAGGCGCTGCCTGCGCTGAGCGCCGCGCGGTGGCAAGGGAAGTCGCGGCCGCCGGCGCGCAGCACAACGTCGGTGAGGGTGCCGCTCCGCCGGTACGCGTTGAGGGTCTGCAGCACGCGCTGCGCGTGGCACGGGCCCGCACACGGCGCCTCGCAGCCGGGCTCCGACTCCTCCGGCCCGGCGGCTTCCCGCATCCTGCGGGGAGAGAACACAAACTACGTCGGGGAAGCCACCTGGCTGCGCCCGGGAGAGGGAACCTCCCTCATCCGTTTATTCCCTCCCTTCACCATTCGTTCAGCGACTCTTCCCTCCGTCCAGGTTCCTTATGGCTACAGTGACCAGCCCCGCCTCACCAGCACGACATTCTGCACTGCGTACCCACTCAGACACAGTGCCCTTTTCGGTTTTTCAAACTCGCTAAGCGTTTTCCTATCGATATCTGCAGGAGACAGATGGCGCGCTCTCAAATAGGGTAATCGGAGGAGGGTCTAATAAAGGAACGATTTCCAACAGCGGAGGCGGCGTTAGGGACTCTAGCAGGGGTAGGGCGGTGCCGCGGGCTGCTAACAGCAGGGCGCCTTGGCCGCCCTGGGGTCTGAATCGGGAGGGCAGGGAGGTTACTGGAACCTGGAAATACATCTGTGTAAGGAGGATCCCGTGACAGGAGCTGATGCCCTGGGTCGAGGGACTCAGGCTGCCCCACAGAGACCTAGTGTGTGCGTGTGCAGGGGAGAGAGGGTACAGTAACTCCACAGCCCTCTGCTCAGTCCAGCCTGTCTCCTGCGGATCTCCGTAGGTGCTTGGCACTGACCACACCCTGAGCACTCCCCCGACAGACAGCATCCTACACACAGCATTCGCGCAAACGGATTCAACAAGTGTTTATTGGGAGCCTTTTCTGTGCCAGGCAGTGAGCAAGACAACCATAGTTTCGTTGGGCCGGAGCTCCCAGCCTGGCGGGGTTGCCTCAGGGAGGCACCGAGTGTTAGGGGAGTTCATAAGAAGGGGCGCTGAACCCGGGCGGAGGGGAGTCAGGGAGGGTGTCCCTTCCAGCTGAGAAGGATGGGCGAATTCTGAAAGGAGGGCAGGTTAGAGCCCAGGCTGAGGGAAGCTGGCCCTGTGTCTAGTGAGTTCTCTTGGTGTTCTCCAGGTAGCAGCGTCAGGAACTGGAAAGAACTCTAGGGACAAATGGGGATTCTAACCCTGTCCCTGCCACTGGCTCACGGTGTGGCCAAGGCAAGTCACTCCTCTCACCTGCCCGCCCTGGCCTCAGTTATCTCATCTGAAATGGGATCATAATGCCTTGGTGTGGCTTCATGACTATTACATGGGCTGTATGAAAAGTGCTAGCTCATAGTATGAGCTACATGAATGTTTCCCTAGGTTGTTTTTACTCAAGAGGAAGGGAGGACACTGTGTGCCAGTTGCTTTTAGAGACATGATTTAATTTCATCCTCACAACCCTGAGAAGTTTCTTTAGCCCACCCCTGCTCCTTTAGTTTTGTCCTAAGGGAAACAAGCACACACAGGACACCTGCCCTTCAGAGGCTTGCAGCCAGGCTCAGCGGAGGGTGTTGTGACAGCACTCTGCAGACTGACGGGCTGTGCTGGTTATGATTTGGCCATTATGAACACGCACCTCTGCTTGCACACCTCCAGGGACAGGGAGCTCCCTCCTATCTGTCAGCTTACTCTAGAAGGCTCAGGTCCACCCTCTGCGCCCTGCCTCTCCTTCCATCCTCCTGCTCCCAGCTGCTCTGCTGCCTCTGGAGGTCACATCCTGCCCAGTGTCAGCCTGGCTTTCATGCCCTGGTCATCCTGGGCAGCGGATCTCCAGCCAGCATCACGAGAAATGAGCTCCCTGGTGGGCAAGAAAGTTAACTACTTTTCCACAAGTGGAGAGGCTGGATCCTGAATGCACCTGGCTCCAGGGTTTGCATGCCACACTTGCCAGGATGGGGTATGTCCAAAGGAGCAGCCAGGACCGGTCATGCTGCAACCAGTCTGTCCTCCACTGGCCCAGAAAGCAACTATGCTCTGAGACCCAAGAGGACAGGTCTCATCAGCATAAGGATGGACTTCTTCCAAGGGTGTCCCACAGCACAAGCAGTTTCCCTGTCGGGGGGAGAGTCTCCTCCTAGAAATGTGTCAGTATTTTTTCATTTTACTATCTACTGCCCTGGGCACTCTGGACAGGGTCGTTAGATCCAGCATTCACTCTGGGGATCCCCAGTCTGGGGGCTGAAGGACACCCAGATGGAACATGGAAGGTAAAAATTCCCAGGTAGGGCTCAATAGGTATCCTCCCTTCTCGGCTGAATCTAGGCACTTCAAGCCAGGGGTTATGTTGCAGACAGAAGGGCCCAGGCTGTAGAAGTTAACTCGAACATGCCACTATCATTTTTTCTCACACCCACATCCACTCACATAAACCCACACTCAGACTTGCAGACACCCTGCAGCCGGCAGCCCTGCAGCCTAAGCCTTGCCCCTCACACCTGGCGCTTACCTGGCCACGCCCTCTCCTAAGTGCTCCGCAGCTGCTGCTGTCAGGTATCACTCCTGTCTGTGCCTTCCGCCCACACCCTGGCAGCCCAGGCTCCAGTGTTCCTGCCGCTGTGCCCGACTCCTGCTCGGGCTCAGCTGCGGGAGGACAAAGGGGCTGGACGCCAGGAGGAAGGGGGAGGGAGGGGAAGAGAGAAGCGAATGGGGAGGGGGATGCTGGGCTTTTGTTTCACACTTGGACTAGCCCTGGGAGAGAGGCAAAGAAAGGGGTCATAAGAGTGGGATTGACTGTGTGTGCAACTCCAGGATTTGGCATGCTGGGGTTTGGGGGTGACCCGGTGCTGGCCTTGTCCCTGAATGAGGGTGGGTTTGAAGCTGTATGGTGCTGGAGTAGGGATGTGGGAGGGGTGTCATTGTGCAGTTGTGGGCATGTAGGTTCCAGGGTGATTGTGTGTGATTGTGGAAGTGCACAGAATGAAGTGACAGTGTAGCACTGGCTGGATGTGGACATGTGGCTGTGGGACCATGTAGATGCCAACGTGACTCAGCATGTGTGGGGGCACAGTGGCTCTGAGTCTCACTCCCTTGGCCCAGAGAGAAGTGGGAGCCTATCTCTGCCCCAGGAGGCAGAGCACTTGCCAGGCATTCAGTAGCACAGGCAGGAGGGCCAGTCCTCAAGGTTACTGTGGGGCCCAGTGGAGCTTCCAACATTTGCAGGGGGCTTTTCTCCTTTTTACCCATAAGGTGCCAGAATCTCCTAGACTCAAGAATTCTACCCAGAAGATCCCTGTTTGGAAGAGACACGCCACTTGGCTCCCAGGAAGCATGGAGTTAATTTGATGCAGGCTGGGGCTGGGGCTCAGCTTCCCCCTTTTCCCTTAGGACACACTCATGACCAGGACAAAGAGGGGAGTTACAGGCCTGCTCCAACTCCACCACTGACTGTTGCCCAGAGACAGCAGAGGCCCCAAGGGCTGAAAGGAAGGGATACCTGTGGTCTCAGGGCTCTACTTTGGCTTTCAGCCCAGGAGCCCCCAGTCCTGGGCATGGACATGGGCCCTCCTCAGGCAGGTCCAAAGCTCGGAGAAGTCAAAGCCAAATCCCTGCCAGGAAGAGGTCTCCCTGTGCTAAGGGCTTGTCCCAGCATAGCCAGGAGGCTCACAATGCCTTTGTGTGGCTGTGAGGGCACCTGCCAGTCCCGCTGCCAGCCCTACATTGGACCCAGGAGCCCTCCCGCTGTGTGTGTCATTCCTAGCTGCTTATGGGAGGCACACACGTGCGCTGGGGCCAGAGTCTGTGTGGGATTCTGGCTTGGCCTGTTCTAAGTTGTGTGGCCTTTGGAAGTCACTTTACCTCTCCAAGACTGTCTCCCCATCCACTATGTGAGGATACTGGCTCCCTGCCATGGGCATCATTGCAGACCCAGGGAAGAGGAGGCACCATCCTGCCACTTTCCCATTCATTCCTGAGAATGGTTCCTCCTCAAATCATAAGGTCAGAACTGAAACCTAGACCCAGCACGCTTGACCCCCACTCCTGCTGGCAATTCAGAGACAACACACATCAAGATGGCAGCTTTAATCGTATTGGCTGAGGCCCTTGGGTTCCCTCTGTTGTGGGCCTACTTAGCCACACACCCACTCTGATCATGTCCAAAACACTTTTCCCAAGTGGGCCCTGCCCTGTGGCCACTGATGTGGGAACCTGAGGTCACATCAGTCTGTGGACTCCTGGGTTGGGGGACCCTTCTGCCCTGAGGTCTGCTGGACACTTGGGCATGGGATTCAGTAGTCCTGAGCTCTCACTTCTGGCCATCTCCAGCTGCTCCCAGGGGACATGGCTCAGGCCCGCTCCTGGGGCAGGGGGCTGGCGGTGGCATAAGCCAGGGTGGGGAGGAGGAGGACTTGTCTCCACACTGCAGCTGGCTTCCTCCTGGGCCGAACCTCCTTGTGCTTTGAGACTGACAGGAAGAGCAGAGTTGCTTCAGGTAGAGGCCCGGCCCAGGCCCGTGGGGCAGGATAACAACAGAGAACTCAGTGGTCTCATGGCAGACAGGAGGATAGACAGCACAGGTGAGCATCCGCACCCTCCATGGCCACAGGGGGCATGGCATGGTCCATGACCCATCAAAGCTTCAGGTTGAGATATAGAAGAGGGCCTCAGAAGGAGGGGACCAAGCCCTAAGTCCCATACTTCCCAGAAGGAGCCCCAGGCCTGTGGGGGCATCTGAGAGGCTTGAGTCCTGGCCCAGCTGGGACTCAGGGGACAGAGGAGTCCCCCTCAAGAGAGGTTGCGGCTGACAAGGGGCTGGAGCCCATGAGGAGGCTGTGGAGCCCGCTCCCAGAGCACTCCGAGTTCAGACATGCTTCTGCCAGCTCTCCTAGGCTCCTCTGGCTTCTGTGTCAGGTACAGGTGGGACAGACATGCCTTCAGCTAACGCCCACTCCGCTCTGTGAGGGTCTTGGCGCGGCTGCCACCCCCTCGGGGACCCACAGGGGTGGTGGTGCTGTTGGCGTATATGTCGTAACTGTTGTCTGAACACACGGAGAGCTCGTCGGAGACCTCTACGCCATCGCTGATCTCTGCTGGGCCAGAGGGAGACAGAATGTGAATCGGGGAGGAGGCAGTCCTGAGAATGGCTGACAGACGGGGCGGGAAGACTGCATCACCCAGCCAGGCACTCAGAGGCGGATGAAACCACTGAGCTCAGGTTGACATTGAGCCTGGCACCCAAGGCCCCTTTGGTCTCTGCTGAGCACTCGAGCTTCGCCTCTGTCTGCTGTCCCCTGGGACTCCACTTTGCAGCCACAGAAAACCACCTGTGCCCCTGAGCTTGACACCCATGTGTCCACTCTCCTCAGGGCCTTGGCGTGTGTCGGCCCCTCTCAGGAGTGACTGCCCCAACATCTCCTTTTCCTACAGTCCCTTCTCATCTGTCACTCAGCCTCCTGGAAGCCTCACTGGAGCCCCAGGCTGGGTTGGGGTCTCCTCATGGCCACCCCCGCCCCTGCTTCCCTCTGCCCTGCCACATTCTGTATGGTTGCTGCCTGGGCCCCCCCAAACACCTCAAGGACAGGGGTGTGCTCTGGGCATCTGTGTCCCCCAGGGGTGGTAGAGTGCTGGGCACAGAGCAGAGGCTCAAGAAAGCTCCGCTGAGTAGATCTCGGCTCCACGGAGCTGCCTCACTTCCTTCTTGTGCCCAGGCAAGCGGTGCACGCTTGCCACGTCTACACACATGCCATGCCCACCTGGAATGTCCTTCCTTCCCTGAGCTCACTCAGCCCTCATCTTGAAGCCATTACCCAAGCACCTCCTCCACTTCCTCCCCATCTCAATGTATCAGGCACCCAATGCCTTCCTCACTGCCCAGGCAGCTCTGACCATGCCCTCCCCCAGCACTCCCATTGCAGGAATGCAACTTCCCATGCCTCTGTTAATGCAGCTGCCACTTCCATCAGCCTGGGAATGTTGACAGGGACTGGCAAAGAGCAAGGATGAGGCCAATATTGTAGGATCTGAGTACAAACCAGGCAAAGGGGGACGGGCCTTCAAAACAGACTCCTCTCCCCGCCCCACGACTGCCCACCAACCATGACGCCAAGCCATGGTGGATGGCACTGAGTGGATGACTATGTGTGGCAGGGTGTGTTTCCATACTTGCGCTTGTGCCTTTGTATGTGTGTTGGTATAATACCAGTAGGTTTGTGTATGTCTGTGCTCGTGTCCCTACCCATATGTGCTACATGTGAATGTGTGTGCATACACATCTCTTTGCATGTGGAGGTGCAGACAGCTGAGCCCAGGGCCTGCCTCAACCTGTCTGCAGGGCTGCACACCTGAGAAGATGAGCTTCTCCTTCATGATGCTGACGTCCCGGCTGGTCCGGCGCACCGCGGCGCTCAGCATGATCTGCTCAGGGTTGTAGCTCCGTATGCCACCCAGGCGCCACCTGCAGAGACGGCCCCATGGGCATCAGGTCCCTCCTCACCCCTTCCTTGGAGCGGGGACCCTGCCTACTTCCAGAGCCTCTCTGGATGTGGCCTGAGAGGCCAGCAGGACTCTTGTCTCACTGTACAATGGGGAAACAGGCCCAGAGAGGGCAGAGCTGGGGCTTGAATCAGAGCGTACTGACTCTCAGCCAGGGCTCCCCGGCTTCCCTCTTATCTCCAGAGCTGTCAGTCAGCAGCCCTGGCCCAGGACTAGGTTTGGTTAGTTCTGTCTCAGGTGTCCCCAGTTCTGCACCTGGCTCTCTGAATGTGACAGATTTGGGAGCAAGCAGGAAGAGCTCAGTAGGCATTCGGTTGAGTATCCCCCCTAAGCTGGGGCACACACCAATCTTGGAGTCCCAGCTGATGTCTCTGATAGCTCCACCATCATGACCAGGTTAAGCAAAGCCAGAGGGGAGACCCCCTGAGAGGAAGGGAAGGAAAGCAGGGAGGTGGAGGCAGGCAGTATGGGGCTTTGCCCAGAGCTGGTCTGCACAAGTTCCCAAGGCAAGGGGGTTCGAGTGACTTGGAGTGGGGCCAGTTGCTGCTCTGTCTTGGCAGTCCTAATGGGGAGGAGAGCATGACTCCTCTGATGGCAGAGACAGGTACAAGGTGGGGGTAAATTGACTCAATAGTGGGCTGGGAGATAAGGCGTGCACAGGGCATGCAGGGACCAGGCACAGAGTGGAAAGGACTCAGGTTTCTGTGCCCAGCCGAGGCCACTGTCTTCACTTCTGTGGTTCCTCTGAACTAGCCCCTGGTCCCTGGCCTCTGAACTTAGACCCTTCCTGGGATCTAGGCAGAAGGATCATTGGACTCTTACCCCTGTCTCCTCCAAGAGGAGTGGGTGTTCAGCTTGGGAACAAGAACCCAACTGCCTCAGGGACTGAACCCTGCTTCGGGGATGGAGGGAGTCAAGACTCCACGAAAAAACAATCGTAAATTTCTAGATGGGGTCAGCGCAGCAGAAGTGGACAGACAGATGGACAGGCGGATAGATGAGCAGAGCAGGCAGACAAGGAGAAAGCAGGAGGTAGGGGTGGCATGGACACCCTGGCAGGGCTGGCTGCCCTGTGAATCGTTGAGGGCACCAAGCAAGTCTCTCTCTGTTCATTTCTATGCCCGACACCATCAGTGCCTGCCGTGTCCCAGGAGCCTCACCTGTACTTGTTGAGTAAATTAATGGAAGAATAGGGCCCTAAGGGAAATGATATCCCTGCCCCCCGCCTTGTCCCCCAGGGTCTCTTCTGCCATCAGGCCTCTCCTGATCCCCAGGAGGCAATGACACTGTCCTGGCTGTCTAAGCAAGCCCAGCATGTCTGCGCCAGCCGCTGAATCTCCATGGGGTGGCCTCCCTGGCACGCTGGGGCTCCGCATGAGACCCAGCAGCAGCCAGCATGTACGGGTGCCGGTCAACTGGGTGAACAGAGGAATGACTCGGGGAATGTCCCACAGCCAGGGACAGCGTCTCCTCCTAGAAGCTGGTTGGTGAAGCTGCCTGACCCAGGAGGGCCTAAGGCACTAGACAGAGGGAGACTTGGGTCCCTAAGCTCTAGGTCTCATCCTGGAAATTCACGTTGAAACCGAGGACAGTGTTAGGCCAGGGTCTCTCAGCTAGGCACATCCAGAACTGGAAGCTCAGCCACTGTGGGGTTCCCTGGGGGGAATGAGGAAAAGGCTGTGTGTGGGGGAGCAAAGCAGGGATGGGTGTCAGAGACAGAATGTAAAGAAGAGACAGAAAGAGATGGGAGAGACAAAGAAAGATAAACAGGAAGAGTAAACAGTGGGAGAGGCAGAGTCAGGGAGGGAGAATATTGGAAGAGAGAGACAGAAACTTGGTAGGGTCTACCCTGGGCAGGTGGTGAAGGCCCTGGTGAGTGCCAGAAGCAAGGGGATGAGGGTGCCCAGGCAGGGTCCCCTCTTCCAGAGGGAGACACTTTAGTGCAGAGACAGGACAGGTCAGGAGGCTGTCAAGGAAACACTGGTCCCCACCTGCAGAAATGGCCATGGGAACAGGGAGCAGAGGGACACACACGGCGGCAGGAGGCAGCGGGACAGGAGGAGCAGAAAAGAGGATTGTAGGGGTGAAGGAGGCTTCAGGCGAGGGCAGTGTCTGCGAGGTGACCCAGGCACAGGGCTTGGTGCACAGCAGGTTTTTAGACAGAACTGGAGAAGGGCATGGCAAAAGGGAGAAAGAGGAACAGGAGGAGGAGG
This sequence comes from Cacajao melanocephalus, assembly GCA_963573385.1. NCBI lineage: Eukaryota > Metazoa > Chordata > Mammalia > Primates > Pitheciidae > Cacajao > Cacajao melanocephalus. Next base: position 145,923 of record CAUYLG010077184.1, on the reverse strand, counting down.
AAGACCACACCAGAATTACCTGATCAAGTGATAGCTGTGAGATGCCAGAGTGCAGCAGAGAGAGGGGGAGGGGGAGAGAGGAGGGACATGCGCCGATCAGAGCAGGATGGGACAGAGAGAGAACGTCAGTCAAGAATAAAATCCCGGCCCCTTAGTTCCTGGCTGGGTGGGGGCCCCAGGCTGGCCCTAGACCCTCCCTGGGACCAACCACACCTCCCCACTGTGAGCACTCCCCAGCTACCTTGCTGAGGGCTGGTGGGAACCCATGCCCTGGCTAATGGGTGAGCAGGCCAACCCGGAGAGGAGCTGAAGTTCACCTAAGCCCACACAGCCACTCGAGGCAGAGCTTGGCTCTGGACTCCATCTTCATTCCAGAAGCCACCCAGCCTCTGTCCGAGGGAGGGAGGGAGAATGGGGCCACTGGAGTCTTGCTTCTCCCCTGGTCAGGCCTGCTCCTGGCTGGGGGCCCAGAGCTCAGGAGTAGGTTCACCTGGCTGGGGTGGGGACTGGGCCTGCAGGGTAGTGATGGCCACGGAAGTGGTCAGATCCTACTCACTTCTGGAGCACGAAGATGCCCACGATGAGGGTGAAGGAGATCAGGTCGGCAGTGACCCACATGAGACAGTACTCGTCCGGGGGCTGTGGACAGACGGCCCAAGGCCAACTTCCAGTCATGGCCAGTCCAGACTGAGGCTCCGGACTGAGGGTCTGTGGGCCAGAGGACCCCACATGGCCATTGGGGAAGGACAAGGAAGAAGGAGTACCCTGAGGGGGCCTGGGGGCAGAAGATTCCATTTTGCAGGTGTGGGCTCCGGGTGCTGTGGGCCTGGGGGCCAGGGTGTGTCTGTGTGCATGTGTGCTCTCAGGGTAGCAGGGGACTGCATGGTGCTCAGAGCAGAGGAGGCGTGTGCTAGGCCTGCAGGTCTGTGTGCCCAGGGGCCTCAAAGCAGGAGCCAGTTACTGAAAGACAGTGGCTCTGCCCTCCATCCCTCCCGACTCTCATCCCAGCCGTCTTGCCCTCTTTCTCCCGGCTGCCTTCCCTTCACCCTCCTCTCCCACGTAACCATCCACGCTTGGGTCTGATTCATTGGCACTGCATTCTCTCAGCCATAAGGACACCCTCTGTCTGCCTTCCGTGTGCTCAGGGAGGTGGCAGTGGAGCCACTACCCCACTGTCAGGAGGGAGGTCAAGAGCCCCCCTGCCCCCGGGGCAGAACAGGGACAGGAACCCAGCCATCTGCAAGTGTTCGGTCAACCAGCTAAATAGCATTTTATTTGCTGTTCTCTGAGCAGATTTTAATGTTTCCTACTCTTTTTTTTTTTTTTTTTTTTTTGAGACAGGGTCTCATTTTGTCACCCAGGCTGGAGTGATCACAGCTCACTGCAGCCTCCACCTCCTGGGCTCAAGCAATCCTCCCACTTCAGCCTCCTGAGTAGCTGGGACTACAGGCGCGTGCTACCATTGCCAGCAAATTAAATTAATTTTTTTTTCTTTTTTTTTTTTACAGACAGGGTCTCACTCTGTTGCCCAGGCTGTCTTATACTCCTGGGCTCAAGTGACCATCCTGCCTCTGCTTCCCAAAATGCTGGGATGATAGGTGTGAGCCCAGCTCATGCTTCCTTTTCCTGCCCTATCATTACCCTCCAATCCAAAGAGACCCAAGCAGCTCTTTACTTCTCTAGGGTCCTGAGTGATGCTTTTCTCCCTGTGGATCAGGCCCCGGGTCCTCCCAGCACCTTAGTGCAGGTCCCGGAGGCCATGAAATCCTCCTCATGCCTCAAGCCTGCACCCCCTCCACGGACCCCCCACCGCTCCAGAGACCTCCCAGGGTCAGCCGCAAGCACAGAGCTTGCAGAGTTGTCAGAGCAGGCCATGGGCAGCTCCACCACTTCCCCCCAACTCACCATGATCCAGAGCGGGGAAGGCACCTGGGAGAGGGTGTGGGAGTTGTCAGAGGTGACGGATGGGACCCCCGCACACCACAGCAGGGAGAAGAGCCACGGCGCGTTGACTGTGTAGAGGTTCACACTCAGGTTCCAAGACGCATAGTCCCTGTGGGGCAGGGGAGAGGCGGGTCAGCATGTGGACTCTGGCAGCTGCAGGCCCAGTGTAGGGGCTGAGAAAGCATGTCCTCTTCACAACCTCACAGCCATGGCCGGAGAAAGGAATGTCACTCCAGAGGGCCAAGCTCGGGGACGCGCTCACTCGCTCATCTTTGAACCACATGTGCACGATTCCCCTGTGTGCCCATCCCTCTGCCCGACTCTGTGTGTTTTGGGGGGGGTGGTGGCAGAACTAGGGGAGACTCAGTCAGTCCCACCCTCTCCTGGAGGAGCCCGGGGCAGGGCAGGTACCTGAGCTCCTGGCTGGACACCTGAGTGTAGCGCAGGTTCAGCCGCTGGATGTGGCCTCTCCGCAGGCTGGCGACCGCCTCCTTGAGGCCTGATATCTGCTGGAAGCCGGGAGCCACCTTCCGCACCAGGGTCCTCTGCTTGTTAGGCAGCCACAGGACCTGCAGGCAGGAGAGGGGCAGCCTCGGACTTCTCTGCACAATGAGGAAAGAGTACCTACCCCTCCCAGAGCACCCGTGGGGTGAAGAGATGGGACCGGGTGGGCGGGGAAAGCTTAGATGCAGTCATTAGCAGGGGAGGACTCTGTCCCAGCCAAGGCTGCAAAGCGCATTGGCAGCAACTCAGGAAGCTTCCCTCTGGCTTGCTGTCAATGCAGGAGGGAAGCCCAACAGCCACTACTCTGCACGTGGCTGCTAGCACCTAATGTGCCGGCCTAAACTGGCGTCAGATTTCTCTGGCCCCAGATTATGACACCACATGACAGGGCAACCCTTCACTGAAATAACTTGACAGCCTGGACCTTTATACATTTTAAAGCGTTTTCTTGTTCCCCTCCTGTTCCACGATGACCCTAGCAGGGAGGCGAGGGGTGCGTGATCCCCGCTTTACAGATGGGAAACCTGAAGTCTGGAGGGCAGCAGAGAGAGGTTAGGCGGCTGCAGGGCTCCAGCCAGGCCAGGGCTCCCAGGGCAGAGCGGTGCTGCAAGGCCTCACCTGGTGCTGGGGGAAGCCAGAGCGCAGCACGGCCTCCAGAGTGATGTTGAGGAAGCTGCTGCGGTAGGGGTGCTCCCGGGGCGGGTCGCGCAGGTTGAGCAGCAGTGTGGCATTGCCTTTGGCCAGCTCCAGGAGCTCTGCCAGGCTGCAGATGGACTGGTTCTGGGCCTCTCTGTAGTCAGAGGGTGACAGGGAGCTGGCCGTCCAGAAGGGGTCAGTCTGGCAGGGACAGGGACACACACATGGCTGCATCACCAACCCTTTGGCGGCCCCCACATGCCCTTCTGGCAACCAAGGGTGGAGACCCCTGGGCTGCCAGTCTGCTGGGGTCAGGCAGACTGATGGCCGTGGCCATGTGGAGGCTGCAGGAGGCCCCAGCCCTAACCTTCCTACCCCACACCCTGCTTACCAAGAGGATGGCTTGCTTGGAACAGCTCCCACACCCCACAGCGTTTCTCCTTCTGGAGCATTTCAGACCACAGAGCCAACCCCTCCCCAGAGTTTCACAGAGTTAATGCTATTCACTGCTCTCGTTCCTGTCAACTGTTTCTAGTGAGGGAAACGGACCCAGAACAAGCAGTGACAACCACGAGATATGGCGGCAGTGGCAGGAGACCAGGAGGCCACCAAGCAGCTTGGGTGGGGGTCGGGAAGCGCTGGGAGTGGGGGTCTCGGGAGCGGATGGCCACCATTGCCTCTCACTCCCTGGAGTCCCTGCTGGTGTTTTCCAAGCCCAAGACTGGGATCAGGTGCAGCCAGACCTTCAGGAACCACTGGCCAGCGTTGAGCCTCTGCAGGGTGGTCCAGTTGAGCATGGAGGCAGGCCTGCGGGCGAGCGCCGGGAACTCCTCCTCCACGTTGGTGGTGCGCCGCAGGGTGGCGTCGTGCATGAGGAAGGGCACGCCGTCCAGGCTGCAGGGAGGGTGGGCTGCCAAGTCACTGACCCCCCATCCCTCACCTGCCCACCAATGATCATCACCCCCACAGTCCTCCCCACCCAGCACAGGATGTGGCTGGCTCTGCCCCTCTCTGGACCTCAGTCTCCCCATCTGTGCAGGAAGGACAGTGGGCTGGTGGATCCTGAAGGCCTTCTGGCTCTCCGTGAGGGTCAGATGGGGGTGGGGACTGCCAAGAAGGGAGGGCTGAGAAAAAGCTGAACCTACTTTCTTAGCAACCTTGGAAGGTAGGTGCTGCCTCATTTGATAATGAAGAAACTGAGAGTTTAAGAGAGGGAAGTATCTAGCTCAAGGTCCACAGCCTGTACGTGGTGGAACCCAGTTTGAGACCAAATCCCTGTGATGCTATGATGAGAGCAGGGCAAATGTAGACCTCTTTGGCAAACTTCACCCAACCCCAATTGTCTGCCCTACCAGGGCTGCCAATAGCTCATAGGGTGCCTTAGTGTGAAACAGTAGAAGGCACCTGTGCCCTCTGTTCCTCAAGGCATTTTACCACCGTGTGCTAGAAAGTTATGATAAATACACAATTCTATATCTATACAGGGAACAATGTCCTCATACATGTGATGTCCTTGTTCAGTACACAACCTGTGCAACTATATATGGCAGTTTTGCCCTTCTTCCCTTTTCAGATAACCTCTGTTATGAGATTGGTATGGATTCTTCCTGCCATTTACACTAATATCTACTTATATATGTGCATGGAGAAAGTGTATACGTCACTTTTTTGTGGTCTTTTAAATTGTAACTGGAATCACAGTGAATGTATCACTCTGCAACTTGCTTTATTTCACTCAGGAGAGTGCTGGAGTTCTGTCCTGCAGCGCCACAGAGATCTAGTTTTCCTTTCAAACGGCGCTGTGGCAGGGCTCCAGGTCCCCACCCCCACCCCTGCTTGCACCAAGAGCATTTGTTCTTTCCTCTATTTTACATCCTGGAGCCTGCAGGACAGGGTGACTGCCCTGCTATGGATAATCTAAGCCTCTATCCTCCCATCTGAGAGGCTCTGAGACCAGAGGTTTCCCTAGTAGATGCAGATGTGTGTGGGAGGGGTTAGAGGAGCTATTCTTCCTCCGCTACACCTACCTGATGGTAATGTCAGCCTGGAGCCCATACAGCTTCTGCTCGAGGGCCTTCCGGAAGGACATGAGCGTGTGCTCTGGAGCCAGCTGGGGAGGAAGGGGTCGTGAAGGGAGAGCCAAGAGTCAGCTGATGTACCCTCCCCAGCCAATGGAAAGTCTTCCATGTTGGGAGGCTGGGCCAGGTATGGTTCTAATTCTTGCTCCTCCATGGTGTAGCTGTGTGACCCTGGGCACCTACTCAGCTTCTCTGAAGTTCAGCTTCCTCATCTGTTAAATCATGCCTACCTCACTGGTGTCACTGCGGGGCAGGGGAGGCAGGGCTGGTGAGTGCTGACGCATATAAATGCCTGACATGTAGCTAGCACTTGATACCTGGTAGCTGTGATCACTATGTTTTCATTGCTGTATCCCAGCCACCGAGCTAGTCACTGGGGCTGGAGGGCTTTTTTATAGTCTTCTGTGGCAATCTGGCAGTCTTGGGCTGGGGCTGAAAGTCAAATTCCCTCTTGATTATACCCTGAGACAAGTCCAGGTGGAGAACTGGAAGAAGAGCGGCGGGTGGATGGGATGGTAGAGTTTCAGTGGGGACCCAGTTTCCTCATCTGTACAAATATGACAGTACCATTTCCCTCCCTGGACTGCTACGTGAATTAAAAGCCTCTAGCACCCTGCCTGATATATATAGTAAGAGCTTAATAAATGGTAACTGTTTTGCCCTTACATCATCCTGGTTCTAGCATTTTTTTGTTTTATTTCTTTATTTCTTTTTGTTTGTTTTTTGAAAATAAAATTGCACTTTTTAGGTACAAGTTCTAGCACTTTTTTAAGAGACAGGGTCTTGCTGTCACCCAGACTGGAATGCAGTGACACAATCACAGCTCACAACAGTCTCAAACTTCTGGGCTCCAGCTATCTTCCCGCCTCAGCCTCCCAAATAGCTGGGACTACAGGTGCATGCCACCACACCGGGCTCTGGTTCTAGATTTGACTCTGCCATTAACTATTGTCCTGACTTTGGGTATATTTCTCACATGGATCTCAGTTCCCCATGTGCCCCTTAGAGATGTGTATTCATGAGGGTCCTTATGCTTAGGAGAGTTGGGGTTCTAAGTCTCCCTCCCTAGTTCCATCTGGTCTGAGGACTCTGTCATACCCTTTGCTGCCACTGGAGGTCAGCACCAAACCAAGGATTGGGCTAAGACCAGGTCTGTGAGGGAAGGAGGGAGGACACCCCTCTTCCCCAAGCCCTGGTCAGTGAAGGGGTGAGGTGGGAAGGCTGATCTCATTCATTCCCATAGACAATCCTGTTCCCACCTTCTCTCCCTCTGGCCACGATGTTCCCCAGCCACACCCCTCTTCCGTGACACAGCCTAGCATTGGGGAACCAAGGAGTGGCAAGGGCTTTAGAAGGGACTGAAAAGGCACAATTCCACTTCCCAGACACAGCTGGGGCCTCAGTTTCTTTAGCTATAAAACGGGCTAATGCTGTCAACCTCATAGGTGAGATAACAAATGTCAGAGACCCTAGCCCAGGACCTGACACACAGCAGGGTCTCTGTAATGAGTTCTTTCTTCCCCTGTCCCTGGCACAGAGCAACCTTAGAGGACATGCTACCTGTCTCCCAGTCCAGTGGGCTGAGGCACTCCCAAGGGGAGCAGGACTATAAAGGCACCGAGAGAGGCATAGACTCAGTGGAATCCCACCCATCTCTAAATATCCTGTGATATTTAGACATGTGGAACCAGAGTCAGAGCCCCCAAGGCAGTGCACAGGGACACACAGAGGGGACCTTTACCAGACCCTCAAAAACTACCATCAGGGTGCAATCAGCCAGATGCACAATATGAAAAGTTTCACAGGACAAATGACTCTTTCTCAGGACAAATAAACAGCATAAGGGAAAAAAGGGAGGGGGATTGTTACAGACCAAAAGACACTCAGGAGATATGCCAGCCAGATGCATGCTGTGGACCTCATTTGAATCCTGGTTTGTTTGTTTGTTTGTTTTTTTGAGATGGAGTCTCGCTTTTGTTGCCCAGGCTGGAGTGCAATGCCGCAATCTTGGCTCACTGCAACCTCTGCCTCCTGGGTTCAAGTGATTCTCCTGCCTCAGCCTCCCGAGTAGCTGGGATTACAGGCACCCACCACCACACTTGGCTAATTTTTTGTATTTTTAGTAGAGATGGGGTTTTACCATGTTGGTCAGGCTGGTCTTAAACTCCTGACGTCAGGTGATCCACCCACCTCAGCCTCCCAAAGTGCTGGGATTACAGGCATGAGCCACCATGCCCTGCTGAATCTTGACTTTTAACTGTAAAAAGATATTTTTGAAACAATAAAGGAAAACTGAACATGGATTCCATTTTAGATAATATTAAGGAATCATTATCCTTAATATTGGCGGGGTGTAGTAACAGCATGGTGGTTATATACCTTTCTAAAGTCTTCATGTGTTACAGATACGTCCTGAAGCGCGTATAGGTAAGACAATGAGATGCCTAAGATTGGCTTTACTATCCCAGAATAAAAGTGGGGACAGATGAAGCAAGAATGGCAAAATGTTGATAAATATGGGGTTGGAGTCATTACATTCTTCCTCATTATGTGCGTCATTATACAATTTTTTTCTTCATTTCTGCGTATGCTTGACATTTTTCTACTAAAGAAAACCATCCTCCCTGGGGCCACCTCACCCACCCATCTTCTTGCTTCAGGACACTGCTTGTGTCCCCTGGCCCCTGGAGGGAGCACGGAAGATGGTAATCTGGGTCATGGAGACAGGAGGGGCCATAATTTTGAGCTCCTGAGAAGAGTCCCCCTGCCCCCACTGGGAAGGCTGGGCTCCAACTGGTCCTCACAATAGCCAGTGGCATGGGCATCTGTACCTCTGGGCACAGAGAGGACTGGTGACTTCTCCAAGATGCACAGGCAGCATGTGACCAAACTGGGCCTCAGATCCAGATCCCCACTGGCTGCCTCTGGGAGGGGCCGGGGCCAGCACGGGGGTCCAGCTTAGGGGCTGGAGTCTCATCTAGAAAATAACACCCACCACATGCAGGGGGCCAGACTTCCAGCGTGAGTGGCAGCCCGGCAGACCCAGCACCTCCTTCTGAAGCAGTTATGTGAGGCCCCCTTGCTACCCTGAGGTCCTGCAACAGCTTGGAATGCCCGAGAAGCCAAGCCCTTAGGAAGTACTCACACGCCCCCCTGGCAGGGTGGAGGTGGTACTTCCTCTGCAGAGAAGCCCGGGTTCAAGGCTTTGGTGGAGGAGATCCTGGTTCAGAAAGAGGGCCCTGCCCAAGGTAACAGCAGTGTGTACCTGTTACTTTCTGTGTGTCGCGTGCATATCTGGGCACTGCTCACGTGTTAATTCCTGCTCCTTGCAGCCCCACGGCAGGTGCTCTCACTAGTTCCATGGTACAAGATGAGGGAACCAGGCACAGAGATGGAAACTGTTGGGCCTCTCACAGCTGGCCGGGCTGTGCTGGGATGCTGACTCAGGCAGCACGGCTCCAGAGCCTGCCCTTCACCAAAGCTCTCCTGCAGGGCCATGAAGTGCCTTGGTGCAGAATGTGGCGGTGACTTTGACCCCTTCCTCTCTCTCTAACTCAACTGGGTTTAGCCGGGTGGGCTCTGAGCTGCCTCCCAGCTCTCCTGACAGGTTCTCCTGATGCCTGCTGGCAGACCCCAGGCCCTACACTCAGTAACCATCTCCCAGCCCTTCCTAACCTGCACCTGGGTCTAGCCTGGGCCTAAAACCCTCCTGAATCTCTACAGGGCACTTAGGACAAAATTAAATCTTTTTAGCAAGATGCCTTAAGGACGCGTCAAGATGTGCTTCCATCTCAGCACTCCTGGCCTTTTCACCAATTCTTCCCGTGTACCTCCCCCTAGAAAGCTACAAATGGTTGCTACTATTACATATATTCATTTTCCAAGAAGGTCCTCCCATCTCACCCCACCCCTATGGGGCTGTTAGGAACCTGAGGTGGTACTCACCATGGGGGCTCCTCGGTGGCCAATGAGGGCGGGCTTGGGGCCAAGGTCCTTCTTTTCCATGATGCAGGGAGAGGAGATGGTGAGAGGGACCAGGTAGAGGGCAAACACCACGGTGAAGAAGGTGCAGAGAATGGTCACCTGGGAGGCTGCAGACAAGGGGCCATAAATGTCACCTGGTGAGTTCTGGGCAGGTTGGGGTGCAATGCTGGACCCCTCTACCCCTGACCTGTCAGGAGTCAGGTGCTCTATGGGTCAGCCCTCCCTCATTCTTACTGGGAAGGTGAGCCCCACCTCTAACTCACACAGACACACGTGCGTGCATGCAGAGAGAGACATGAGGAGGAATACAGTGTGATGCTGACCAAAGTTTCAACCGTCCGTGGACTCTCTGGGCCATTCTGAGCCAGAATCCCCCTCACTGAGTGTGGGGGCCCCACCCCATCCCCAGGCCACTCAGGGAAAGCCCAGGTCAGGGCAGCGTCAGCTGGTCTTGGCACCTGCAGGGGTTGGAGGGGCAGGCCCTTCCAGTCCTACTCACAGGTCCGCTCTGTGCGGGCAAACTGTCCTGCCACGATCCAGGAGAGCACAGTGACTGCAGCCAGGGCCCCCAAGTGCAGGAACGGCGCTGTGCCCTGTGCAGCGAGAGGTAAGGGAGACCAGTGATGCCCAGCTCTGCCCAGACTCTGTGTCACCAGCTTTCTACCTCTACCCATGGGGCAGGCAATCCTGTCTTCATCTGCCAAGTGAGGACACTGGCGCCTCAAGACACTGGCATCCTCCCTAGCTCTGACCTGCTCTGCGACCTTGGGCCCCTCTCTGCCCCTCTTTGGGCCTTGGTCTGGAGAAGCGGAAGTGGCAGAAAGGCTCTTGTTGTGGGGGTCCTTAGGGGAGCAGCCACCCAGACCCCCTCCCCACTCACCTGCAGGGAGATCAGCAGCACCTCCCACTCGTCCTCCCATAGCTGGGCCACAGCCGACATGGCCACCACCGTGGAGGCCAGGATGACCACCAGGGCGATCTGGAGGGGGAAGTCACCAGACAGAGGCTCAGCGTGGGTGGGAGGGTCCCCAGTGTGTCTGAGAGAGGGGCCAGAGGGAGAGACGGCGAGAGCAGGAGAGGCCGATGGAGCAGGGCAGAGGGGAGGGAGGAAAGAGACAGGCGTAGGATCCAAGGAAACCAGACGCAGGCAGATGGAGATGGCAGGGAAACACTGAGGCATGAGGAGGCTGGCAGGCGCAGCGAGAAAGGGCCAGTGAGAAATGGAAGGGAGGATGGAGACAGGAGGAGGAGGGAGCTGTGAGGAGGGAGGACATTCAGTAAGGGGGACCTCTCCTGGGGCCGGCAGGTTAGTCACATTCAAGGTCCGGCCCAGCCTCCCTGCCACCTCAGCACAGCACAGCAGAGGAAGAAACCCACTTGCCCAGGCCATGCCCAGGCCTCAGGGGAAGGAAGCTGAGGACCTGGGTCTGCTGCAGGAGCCTGGCACCCTGGGCTGGGCTCACAGTGGCACTTCAGGCAGGGGCAGGTGGTGAAGCACAGCTCCACCCGCCCCATCTCCATAGCCTGCCCTCTCCTGGCCTCCCAGCATCCAGGTCCACTGTGATGGAGGCCACCCTCCTTGCAGCCTCCAGAAGAAAGCAGATCACAGCTCTGAGGGAGGATGAGGTGGCACCTCCAAGGGACAGAGATCTCTGGGGACAGATGAAACCTGAAATCTTCAACCATGTGAAGCTCATGAAGCTTCAGCCTCTGTGAAGCTGAGGTTTTTGGCTCCTCAGCCCCCAGCCCCTGGCCACTGGCCCTGGATCTCACTCCACCCAGACCCAGGCCTCCCCACCCCCAGGCCGGCCTCCCTAAAGGCCAGGCTTTGCCTCTCCTCCAAAGCCTCCCATAGCTCCCAAGCTCTGGCAGCGTCAGTGAAAGCTGCCACCTGTCCCCATGGTTTCTCCAGACTCGTCTCCCACCTCCCTGCAAAGGCCTGTCCTTCTCCCTGGAAAAGGCCAGTTGCCCTGCCTCCCTGGAGCCGCTCTCGCTGCTGGCAGGGCCCTCACCCCCTTTCTCCCCAGGCAACCTTTCCCAGAGGCTGCAGCAGCCAAGGACCCTCTGATGCCAGCTGAACAGGGACAGTGGTGTTTCTAGATGATGAGGGTGCGGCGGTGACTGGCGTCTCTGCTCCCTGCCCAGGGACCTTCACTCGCTGGGGGCAGTGGGGAACGCTGCATCTCGCCTGGGATGAAGTTTCCCTTTGGAGGCTTTTCATTCCAGCCCATCAGCCTGGAAACGAATGTTCCCCCAGGAGACGAGAGAGGCCAGAGACAGGTGAGGGACTGGAGGGGCTGTGACATGCGGGCTCGGGGCAGAAAGAGGCTCAGGCATGCCTGGGCCGGCAGGAGCGCTTCGCATGGTCCCCAGGTTGGTACCGCGGAGGCGTAGGCATCCTCATCTCACACACGGGAAGCAGGGTTCGGGGGTGGAATGGCTGGCTGGGTCATGGAGCTTTGAAGGGGCAGAACCAGAAATTAACACCTTCTGCCCATCTCAGGGGGTGAGGGTATGTGCGCTCTCTCAGACGAAGAGGGGCGGGTTAGTGTGTCTGGGAGGCTGAGTGTCAGGTGTCAGGAGGTGTCAGGAGGTGTCAGGGAGGCTGAGCAGCCTCTGGGAGGCACGGCTGTGCCTCTGGAACCCCTGAGAACCCCGCCCTTGACACTTAGGCCCCTCCTCCCGGCTGCCCCAGCCGCGCAGCTGCCCCTTTGTGACCGTTGTGGGAGGATGCCCTGCACACAGCAAGTGCCTTGGAAGGGTGGTTTCTGGGAGTGTCTCATCACAATACTTAATTGCTAATCGAAATGACTTGCAATAAAACTGATTCCCCAAACCCTAATACAATGAAAAATATTATTATCTCTGAGTTCCACGGTTGCTTTGGCAGTAACCATCACGCTCAGCAGCATCACTGCACGGTCGGTGTCTGTGGGACTTCTCCTGCCGTGCATCATTAAGCCACAGCAATAGCACTGACACCCAACAATGCAACCACCATCGCTCCATAAATCTGACTGAGAAGGATGAATCTCACCCTAGAGGCCCAGAGACAGACCACCGCCCTCCTCTGAGAAAATGGTCTTGGGTTCTCTGTCCTCATGGGACTGTGGCTTGTGATGGCAATGGCAGAAACGAAGGATACAGTAGCGCCTTTCATTCACTCTATGAGTCTGGCCTACGTGCTGGGACCCGAGAGGCGGTGGAACCCTGCCTTGTAGAGGTGTGACAGCTGGCCTCTTGGGAGTACCTGACCTCTGGGTTCTGCAGTCCAAATGGCAGTCAGTTGGCCCAGGGTTAAAAGCCTCACTTGAGGCATGGTCCTCAGTCAAATCCTGGCTCTGCTACCTACTGGGGATCTTTCCACATCCTCTCCAGGGACCTTCCCAGAGCTGTGAAATAGGGATAGCAAGTACCTACCTGGAAGGGGCTTGGGGAAGATCAAGGAGGAAATGCAAGTGAATTGCTTAGTACAACGCTGGTCAGAAGCAAACGCTAGCTAAATCTCAGTGGTATCATTTTAAAAAGTGGGCATGGCATCAAGGGAACAGGATTATTGTGAGGAGTGAAATGATTGTGAAATGATGTTTACTGCTGTTACGGTGAACGCAGTGCCTGGCACATGCAGGAGGCTCTCAGAGAATGTGTCTTCTTTAAGCTGCTGCTGGAGGGACAGAGGCTGGATACCAGGAAGAACCTTCAAGCTGGGGCCAATACTTGGAGAGAAGTCTGGATTCACCAGGAGAGGCGATGAAACAGACACAGCACATGGCAGAGAGAGGCTGATGGAGCCCTGGTAGGAGGCAGAAGCCCCAGACCTAGCCCAGCCAGTAGCTTGCCATGGGGCCATGTTGCACCCAGTGCTCCTCTCTGGGGCTCAGGTTGGGTCCCTGACAGATCTCTTCTCTGTGCAGGTCCTAGGTTGGGGGCTGCTGCCACCGAGGCAGGGGAGTCAGGCGAGGACACAGGGCAGTGCAGGGTACTTGGGGCAGCTAGGGAGGTGTCAGCTGTGGCCAGAGCGCCTCCCAGAGGGCGGTGGGCAGGGCAGGAAGGGGGGCATCTCAGGGAAAGGGCCTCCTGTTTACTGTACAAGAACCCTTCAGCCTGCTCCCTCACCTCCTGGGTACCTCAATTTCTCCTGAACCTGGGGAGATTTCTGGGAAACGGGAGATTTGGGCAGACTGGGGAAGAGGAGGAAGGTCCCCACATGGGCACTAAATCCACCTCCAGCACCAGCCTGCTGTGAACGGCTCCCTCTCACCCTGTCCTGAGCACCTCTGTCCTCCCCTCCTCAGGACTCAGGGGAACCAGAGACTCTCAAAATAAAGTTCATGATTAAAACATACTATAAAACTGTGGTCTTTAGAGTGCTATGATACTGATATAAGACGAGATAGATACATGAAAATAAGTAAAAAGTTCAGAAATAGATCCAAATACATAAAGAAAATTTAGTATATGGTAAAAGTAGCATCTCGAAAGGATGAGTAAAGGACAGATTCTCAGTAGAGAGAGTTGGGAACACTGACAAGCCATCTAAAAAGAACAGAGTAAGATCACACTATACCCCAAAATAGCTTCCAAAAAGAGAAAAAATTAAATGTTAAAAAAAGTGGAAATATATAATTACCAAGTGACACCATAGAGAAATTTTTATAATCTTAGAGTGAGATAGACCTTTCTGAGTCTGACATAAAACCAAGGAGTCATCAAGAGATGACAGATTCAAGTGCATAAGAATTTTAAAATATCCCTATGGTAAAAACACAAAGAACAAAGTCAAAGGATGAGCGACAAACTGGGAAGAATTATTTGCAGTTTATTAGCCAAAGGGCTAATTTTCCCACATCTCTAAAGAGTTCCTGCAAATGAATAGGCAAAAAGCAATGGCAAAAATGGCAAAAGTTATGAAGAGACAGTTTTATAGAAAAGAAAACACAAGTGACTCGAGCATGTGAAAAATGCCGAATCTAACTCACCCAAAGGGAAATGCAAATGAAAACTACAGCAAGGGACCATTTCTCACCCATTGGGCTCGCAAAAGCCAATAAGTCAGCTGATTCTTTCTTTATGGGTAAGGGTGTTTTCACAGAACAACTATCCATTACTAAGAGAGCATGAATCAGTGGCACTTGGCAAGGAGGCCATTTGGCAAAATCAGAGTGATGAAAGTACACATTCTTCACCCAGAAATTCCTCTCCCAGGTCACCGCCACATTGTCCTGGCAAAAGACAGAAGGCAACTGCATGTCGATCCGGTCTATCAACAGGGAACTGGCTGGATGCCTAGGGAATCAGGGAATATCCAGACCAGGGAGCAGGATCCAGGGATGGATACCAACAGGGATGCTTTTAACACAGCGAAGAAGAAGGAGCTCCGAGAATTGTGTTAAGGTGCAGAACAGAGGGTGGAGTAGGCGACTGTTTGCGTTTAAAGAAAAAAGGAAAAGGCAATGCATATGTACATGTGCGTGTGCTTAAAATATGCCTGGAAAGCTAGTAAGGAGACTTTTTTGTATATTTTTTTTGGCTTTTGTATTTTGAATCATGTCAATGTATTACATGGTCAAAAATTAATTAAAACAAAACAAAAAAGAATAAAGATTCCTTAGAATTTTAGAATCAAATGACAGAATCTTGGAAACAGAAGAGAATTTCCAGGCCTTGCTGGAATACTCTGAGCTCTGGGGAACTCCCTCCCTCCTGGTGGGGTGGGTCCGGCTCTGGGTCAGCTCCACCTGAAAGGACCTTGCTCGTGCTGCGATCTCATAGAGAGGGCAGGGCAGAGGGCAGAGGAAGGCACCCCAGGAGCTGGCACCAGCATGGACGATGGGATCTGCCTCCCTGCATTGATCTGCCACCGCCAGCTGGCTCAGCGGCTCTGTAGACTTCTCCGCTAGGATCAAGCAGGTGTGACCTAACCTGCTGAGAGCCAGGCATGGCCCCAGGAGGTGACCACAGCATGTGCCAGCCCCACCTAGGGTGCCAGCTGGTGCAGTCCTTTCAAATGCCAGCTTTGCAGCCAGGAGAAGAAAGTCCCTCACAGAGGGGATGGTGCAAGCCCAGAGGAGACCTGCGAGTAAAGTGAGGAACAGGAGGAAGGTGGGGGGCCAGGGGCTGCTCACGGATCCTACCACTGTAAGACTTCAGTCTCAGGGGTCTGACTCCCAAGCTCCAGACCTGTGTAACGAACAGGTCTTGCTGCCTCCCTGGATGCTCACGGGCACCCCCCACTCCACACAGCCAACCCAGGCTCATGCCGTCCCCTCTTCCTTTCCATCCGTCTTCTAGCTAGGAGTGAGCCCCTCCCCTAGGAGTTACTCTGGACCCATCTCATGGGCTCATGGTTGTTTCTGAACATTTCTGCCTTTTCCTAAATGGCAGGTCCATGGGGAGCCAGGCTCTGGGGAAAGGGAGATGACCCAGATGGTCCTGAGAGGGAAGGGCTCTGCCTCGGTCAGCTGTGTGCCACTCTGTGCCCACCAGGGCCTCAAGAAGGCCAGGCATCAGAAACACACTTTGGCACTGTGCCTGCCATGGATGTAAGCCAGAGAGTTAAGGCTCCAGAATGGGTGAAGCCTGTCTGCTTTGGGCCCAGCCCTGAGCGGGACACTGGGAATAGAGAGATGGAGGTTAACTCTGGCCTGCAAGGAGCACCTCAACTGGGTGGGTCGAGGCAGGGAGCCAGATGAATACTGAAAACACAGTGGTTCAGATATGTAGCAGGGGAGGCTTCAGGGCCATGGAAGCCCGGAGAGAGAAGCCTGTGTATGTAGGGGAGTTACTGAAGAAGGAGTCTGAGAGAGAAAGGGAGGGCAGGAGCAAAGCGCTAAACAGGGGAAGGAGGCAGAGATGCTGGGAGAGAGTGAGATGTCTCATGCAGCAGAAGCTGAGGGTGACTGTCCCACGACGGGTTGGGAGATCAGTAGGGACCAGATCATGCCAGGTAGGGAAATTTGGGTCATCCTGGAAGCAGTGGGAATGGTGGAAAGGCTTTAAGTTGGGGAGTGCCGTCGCCAGATCAGGGTTTTCCAAGCAGCCCACCAAAGAAGGAAGAGGCAGGTGAGACCCAAGGCAGGCCCCCAGAGGGTGGGTGCCAGAGTATGAGCTGTGAGCTCTGCTGGTTAATCGCATGGCTACAGGGCCAGGACCCTGGATCTTCCATTTTTAAACTGGGAGAGCTTGGGCAAGTGACTTAACCTCTTTGTGCTTCAGTTTCCCCAACCGCAAAACGCAATGGTAACAGGACCTGCGTCACGAGGTTGCTGTGAGGGTGAGGTGAGCGAACACGGGTGAGGTCATGGGAAAAGTGCTTGGCGCAGTGAGTGCTCGGCAATAGCTATGAGAACAGTTGTAACGGCCATCCGGGGAGGGACGTGGTGGCCAGGCCCTTCCTCTGCTGCTGCCGCCTCCGGCTTCCCCTGCCCTCTCCCAGCCCTGGCCAAGGCGGCCCTTACCTTGTGCAGCCAGTGCAGGTTCATCTGCTGCCCCACAGCGATGTGACATAGTGCCAGGACCTGAGGAGGGGCCCACAGGGTCAGGCCCATGTGGATGGGAAGGCTTTGCCAGTTTCTCAGACACCCTGGTCCCCACTGCTGCTCTGGGCCTGACCCTGGGCAGAGGCAGCAAACCCACTCCAGGCGATGGAAATGCCCAGCCCAGACTAGCCAGCCTGAGCCTGGCCTCCTCCCAGCTGATTCCAGACCTCTAGGCTCCTCCTCTGTGAAATTCCTTGTCAAGAGGTCACTGGGTGCTGCCGCACTTGGACTACCCAACTTAATTCATCAAACATTTTGGGAGTTCCAGTGCCTGGGATTCTGAAACAGACTTGGGCCTGTCCCCAAGGAGTCCCTAGTCCGGCATGGGGGATCCATCTGCATCTCAGTGAGTAGGATATTGGGAACAAGAACCCAAAGCAGAGGCTCCTGGAAGAGGAAGCCTGCAGTGGGCCCTCACAGCCAGGACAGCTCTCACCAGGTCCGGGAAAACATTCCGGGAGAGACTGGCAAAAGCGACAGGACCTCTGAGCCTTGGGGGACCCAGGGCTCAGAGGTGCAGCAGCCCAAGAGGCCCTGGGCAAAATATGAATTAACTACCATAGGGAGCCAACTTCCTACTAGTGGCACAAAATAGCTCCTAGTCATTCACTCTTATAAATTAACATAAAAATGAAAATTTTATACCTATCTTTCTGTATTTTTAATTACTTCCTTATGATAGATTCCTACAAATACAGCTTCCCCCTTTATACCAGAGTGGGCCCCTCCATCAGCCCAGCACAGGCCAAGTCTCCCTTCCCCTAGGAGCAGGGCCTCCTGCCTCCCAAAACAGCCCTACATACCAGGAGGCCAGCAATGTACACAAAGGCAGCGGCTGTGGTCACAAGAATGGGCATGGGCCAGTCACTCCAGTAGCCCATGCGGTTATAGAGGTACCTGCCAGGAGGAGAGGGGGCAGAGGTCAGACCTCCACCAGGCTATTGCCTGGCCTAGGAACCAGGATGTTCTCAGTCCCCACACAGACCACAGGCTGGGCTCAGCGACCAGGCCCTGCCCACCCAACAACAAGGCTACATGGTAGAGCATTTGCCTGACACTCTACCATGCCTGCTCACGGCAGCTGCCCAGGGACCAAGAAATGTAAAGGAGAAAATAATGCCCCATAATTCTATCTCCCAGAAGTAATCATGACCAAGAGTGTGCTGGAGCTTCCTCCTGGGGGTTCCCCCACCCCCATACTTATATGTTTGTATAAACAGCAAAGCCAGGACCCCACTGCACAAAGCAACACAGGAACACGGGCTTTGGAGTGAGGGACACGCACACAGGCTGGATTCAAATCTCCTCTCTTCTGGGCTTCTCACTGTCTTGTAGGACCTTGTGGAGGTGACAGGCTTCACTGATTCTAAGATGCCATCAATTGTGACTGCCATCTCAACTTCAATGTTAAAATGTGAAAGTCGGGGGTCTTAGAATTGATCAAATGTCATACTTGACCTCCCTGAGCCTTAGTTTCCTCACCTATAGGCTGGGGACAAGAAGAAAGTGCCTTTCATGGGGTCTCATGAGGATGGAGCGAGGTGAGATGCATGGTAAGTACTCAATACACTCTCTTTGTTTTCATTTGTTTGAGACAGGGCCTCTGTTACCGAGGCTGGAGTGCAGGAATGTGAACACGGCTCACTGAAGCTTTGACCTCCTCAGCTCAAGCGATCCTCCCACCTCAGCTGGGACCATAGCTACCCACCACCATATCTGGCTAATTGTTTTGTACTTTTTGTTGAGGCAGGGTCTTGCCATGTTGCCCAGGCTGATGTCAAACTCCTGAGCTCAAGTGATCCTCCCACCTCAGCCTTCCAAACTGCTGGGATTATAGGCGTGAGCCACCATGCCTGGCCAACTCTTCTCAACACAAGCATTTACTTATGCCAATAAAAATCCTGAGAAAATGTGATTTTTAAAACAGCCACGTGGCTTTCCACTGAATTAATGTGCCATATGTAGCCAACTTCCTACTAGTGGTATGAAATAGTTTCTAATTATTCACTATTGTAAATTAACATAAAAATGAAATTTTTATATGTATCTTTCTGTATTTTTGATTACTCCCTTAGGATAGATTCCTACAAATACAATTATAGGGTCGAAGAGAATGAACTTTTTTTTTTTTTTGAGACAGGGACTTACTATGTTGCCCAGGCTGAACTTGAATTCCTGGGCTCAAGCAATCTTCCTGCCTCAGCCTCCCCAGTACCTGGGACTATAGGCACACACCACTGTACCCGGTGGGAATGAACTTTTTAAGGGGCCTGATAGATACTGCTTAGATGCTCTCCAGAAAGAATGAACTACTCACATCCTCCTCTACAAAGGGGGAAACTGAGGCATAAAAGAGGCAGCAACTTGTTTAAGGTCATTAGAGAATCCAAGCCAGTTCCAGGCAGCTCCAGCCTGCTATCATCTGGGACCTTGCTAGGGAGCTGGGAAGGGACACCAGGAGGACCCCATGGGGCATTCGCCCTCCCTGGCCCTCACCTTCAGAGTGAGGGGAAAGTCTACTGCCTAGCAGATCACTGAATGCACTCACCTTACCGTACAGTTGGAAAACTGAGGCCTGAAGAGGAGCAAGACTTGCTCCTGATAACTATTCCTGAAAGACATTCTGCTCCCATTTGTCTCTCAAGTGTGACCACTTTTGTCAGGGAGCCCTTCAGGATACCAACTGCCCAGAGGGCCCTCCCTGACCCTCCTCATCCAGTGCTGATCTCCAGCTGTCACTCACATCCTCTTACTGTATGAGTTATTCCCAGAGATTTTTTTTTGAGATGGGTTCTGTGTTGCCCAGGCAAGAGTGCAGTGGTCTCCCACTAGAGACGTTGTTTCCCAGGAAGCAGCCCTCATGTTTAGGTAGAGCTCTGAGCTCTCTTGTGTCCATCATCTTGGTTCATCCTCAGAAAGACCTGATGAGGTCAGAGTTACCCCATTTTACTCTGAAAGGGGTAAAATGCGATCTTGGCTCACTGCACTGCAACCTCCACCTCCCAGGCTCAAGCAACCCTCCCACCTTATCCTCTCAAGTAGCTGGGACCACAAGCATATGCCATCACACCTGGCTAATTTTTTGTAGAGATGGGGTTTTGCCATGTTGCCCAGGCCGGTCTTGAACACCTGGACACACATGATCTGCTTGCCTTGGGCTCCCAAAGTGCTGGCATTACAGGCATGAGTCATTGTGCCCAGTCCCCAGAGACTCTTGAGACCATCAGGACTGGGCCCAGGTACCCTGAACCCCAGCACTGACTCCAAGAAACTGAGGTGACAGGCTGAAGGAGCTGCAGGTCTCCAGGCATCCCTAAGTGCCAGGCAGGGCTTCCCTTGCCACCTCCCTGATAGGGCAGGAATCCTCTGCTTGAATCTCCCAGTGACAGGGAGCTCACTCTCTGGGTAGAGTGGGTAGCTCCATGGACATGATACAGTCAGGTAGGCTGAAGTCCCTGTCCCAGATCTGTCTGCTTCTTGCTGTGTGACTTTGGAAAGGCTACTCAACCTCTCTGAGCCTTGGTCTCTTCAGTCTGTCCTCAATTCATATTTTTGGCACTAAACTGGTTGTGTGACCATGGATGAGTCTTGCCCTCCTCTGGGCCTCCATTTCCCCATCTGTACACGATGGGGGTAGACTTGATGATCTTCTAAGCAGCAGACCCCCAGTTCAAAGGAACTGCCTGGGTCTGCAGTTGAGGGCCAGTAGGGAACATTCCCATTTACTCATGATAGTGTCCATGCTTCGGACATCTGCAAAGATGAATAATTGATTTATGGCATTTAATAAAGGCCAGAGGCCACCTCCGGGACTCGGCCAGGGCTCCGGCTCATCTTGCTTGGTGGCTGCAGGGCAGGGGTGGGAGCGCAGTGTGTTCTTGATTGTGCTCATTAATAACAGAGGCATGGCTTGGTGCCATGCAGGGAAAAGTGGATACCCAGCTCCATGAACGGAGTCCCAGCATCACCACAGAATGCTAGAACCACAGCCTGCCAGAAGCCCGGAGTCCTGCAAATCCCAAATGCTAACATCATGCCACGTCCCGGCAAGAGATGTGGTCTCCCAGGAAGGAGCCCTCATGTTTAGGTAGAGCTTTGAGCCCTCTCATGTCCATCATCTCAGTTCATCCTCAGAAAGACCCTGATGAGGTCAGAGTTACCCCATTTTACAGAAGGAGAGGCTCAGAGAGCACTGGAGACTTGCTCACGGTCATGCTGACCCGAACATCTGATCAAAAGGAAGGAAGAGCAATGGATGGGGAGGAGCCAGGCTTCCAAGCCCCAGCTCAGCCCCCCACTGGCTGTGTGACCTGGGCCTGTTTCCTTATTTGTCATTGAAACCCTGGGTCCTTCCCCTCTTCCCATGGCCTCCCACTGCTTAACAAAAGGCAGGCAATGGAACAGTGAAGAGGAA
Organism: Cacajao melanocephalus; assembly: GCA_963573385.1. Lineage (NCBI taxonomy): Eukaryota > Metazoa > Chordata > Mammalia > Primates > Pitheciidae > Cacajao > Cacajao melanocephalus. The sequence continues at coordinate 124,825 of CAUYLG010077184.1, read as the reverse complement.
GAAACCCCCCTGTATCCAGGTAAGTGGCTCAGACAGCCCTGCCTTTGGATCTGAGATACTCACAAAGGACTCTTAGCCGTCCCCAAACTCATCTGCCAGCCCTGCCCAGGGCCTAGCTAAGGGAGTTAGGAGGCCCAGGATCCAGGGCTACCCCTCTGCAAAGAACTTCATCTCTCTGAGCCGTGGATTTCTTGTCCACAAAGTGGGTGACCAGAGGCCCCAGCCCAGGCTGAGCCCTGGCCCAGCCTTAAGTTCCTATTTTCCATGGTTGCAGCGCAGGGAAGGAGCACCCTGTGTCTCTCCAGGGGGATTTGGCTCCTGTAAGCCTTTGTTCTTCGAGGCTCCCCTCCATCTCTTCAGGGGGCCAGGAATGCAGGCTGAATCATCAATGCAAGCACCTAGGGGTCTCCAAGGCCAGCAGCTAAAGTTCCCCAGGTTTCCATCTTCGCCATTCTTTAAGGTCTAGTTCCCATGCCTCCTCCTCCAGGAAGCCTTCCCTAAGTCCCCAGTGGGACTCCCCTCAGGGCAGGAGAGACTCCCCTCTCATTGTTTCCTCCTCCTCTTTCTTGCCAGCCTGTGACACAATCCTCACCCACACCCCGGGCACTTCCCATTACAGTCCCACAGCAGCCTCCTCACCAAAGCCCTGGAGGTGGGCAGGACAGAGGCTCCCAGGGAGTAGGCCCTGCCCAGAGCCACACAGAGAGCTGGTGGCAGAGCTCAGAGAGCCAACCTGGGAGAGAGGCTCTAACCCCAGCCCCCAGGTCCCAGCTATGGTACTGGATACCTGGCTCCGGGCCCCTTCCTCCCTCGCCCACTGCCCCCACTCACCAGTTGAATTCATCATAGTCATTGTGGACTTCCCACCAGAAGTAGAGCCAGGTGAGCGTGAGGCCAAAGGTGAAGGTGAGGAGCAGGAACCAGAGGCGCTCCCACTGGAAGAGCAGAGGAGGAGGGGGTTAAGTGGGTCAGGCAGGGGCCAGCCTCTGAGGCTGCCTCCCACCAGAATGTGTCCCCCTCCCTCCCACTTTGTTATTTTTTGTTTATTTGTTTTTTTTTTTTGATACGGAGTCTTACTCTGTCGCCCAGGCTGGAGTGCAGTGGCGCCATCTCGGATCACTGCAACCTCTGCCTCCTGGTCCAAGCAATTCTGCCTCGGCCTCCTGAGTAGCTGGGACTGCAGGCGCGTGCCACCACGTCCAGCTAATTTTTTGTGTTTTCAGTAAAGACGGGGTGTCACCGTGTTACCCAGGATGGTCTCGATCTCCTGACCCTGTGATCTGCCCACCTCGGTCTCCCAAAGTGCTGGGATCACAGGCGTGAGCTACCGCACCAGGCCTCTCCTCCCTCCCACTTTGCAGCTAAACCTGCCAGGCAGGAATTCCTGCCCTCTTTACCCTGGAAGAAACTGAGGTTCAGAGAGGGAAGTGACCTGTCCACCATCACCAAGCCCAAAGTCACAGAACGGTGGAGAGCCAGGCCAGGCCGGGGCCACCCCAGGGCTGTGCTCTTTTAGCTGCAGTTTTTCCACTGTGTACTGTTCTCCCCATTCTGGGGATGGACCCTTGGCGCTGGCACCATGATCGTGATCGGCAGTCTGTGAAGTCACATTCCTCACACATGCCTACAAAGCAGGCATTGTTCTTCTCCACCTTTACCCCATGCTTCCGAGAAAAACACTGAAGACCAGAGAAGCCAAGTCACTTGCGCAGGTCACACAGCAAGTTAACAGAGGATTAAGGACCAGCCCCCTGGTCTCTGGACTAGAAAAACTGCAGAAGTGCTGTGTTCTGCTGCCTCCATTGAGCCAGATACCTGTCTCCAGCCAGGTGGAAGTGGGGTGGCGGGGGACACTGACACCACCACTGCTGTTTCCTGAGGGGCCAGCTCAGCCTCTGCAGGCACTTCCTCCTGGCCCTCCGGTTTCTCCTTGCTTTCATCTGTCCCCTTATCTTGGAAGCACAACGAGCTTGGAATATCCTGCATCCTGGGAAACTGCTGAGATCATCAGAACAAGTCAACAGCCCTTGAGGGGAGGTCAGTGTGAGGAAGAACCCACACTACCTTCCCCTTGAGGGTGTGAAGTCAGGGAGGCAGCCCTACCTCCAGGCTCCCTGCTATGTTTCTAAACCACCCCAGTTTAACCTGTTCATAGCTCTTTACTGATAGCCAAGGAGGGAAGTCTTCTGGGTATGGCACCCTGACCTCTCCAGCTTCCACCCTCACAACCAGTTCCTTCAACCTGGAAGGGCCACTGCCTCTGGGCTTATTCTCTGAACACTCCCACTCATCCTTCAAGTCAGCTCAAATATCACTGCCTCTGTGAAGCCTTCCTGGATCCACCCTGCCACCTCCTTTGTGAAGCCTTCCTGGATCTACCCTGCCACTTCGAACCGGCCGCGGTGCTCCCACGGCATCAGCATCAGCATCCCTCTGTCTAAACTCGTGCTTTGCACACCATGACCTGCTGACTGTGTCCCCCAGACAAACGTGGGTTCCGCAAGGATGGGGACTGAGCCGATTCCACTCCACTAGTACTTTAGGACCACATGCAGGAATGGGCAGGAAGGAGGGAAAGTCCTCTCACTGTGCAGAATTCATCCATCCCACACCATGCGGAGATGCCATCAGCCTGCTCGAGACCTCAGATCTCTGTTACCACTTACAAGCCGTGTAACTTTGGGCAAAGTATTCATCCTCTCTGTCACTTAGTTTGCACCCCTGTGAAATGAGGGCAATACTAATACTTATGCCACGGGGTTGATGGAGAATTAAAAGAGATAATACAAGTCAGGTGGCTTGGCAAGCACTCAGCTCACTATCAGCATATCTGTGGCATCCTCTGCCTCTCCAGAACATAGGAAAGACCCTCACACCCTAATGGTCCATGACTCCATACCCACTAAGTGCCCACTCCATGCCTTGTCTGGGCAAGAGGGGTGGTGCATGGGTGAGCCTCCTGCCCAGGTGCGTCACCCCAGTTGGGCGACTCATGCTTGGGTGAGCAGCTGCCACCACTCCTTGTCATGTGCAGAACTAGACTGCCTTGCTTAGCCCCACTTTGTACATAAACAGAGAAGCAAAGGTGATGACACCCTGAGACCCAGTCTTTCTAGCAGGTTTAGGTTTTGGGAGGTAGCTTCTCAGAGGGTAGGGCACTTGTGTCTGCCCCACCTGGACACAGAATGGCACAAACTCCAGTTGCAGGCACAGCAAGACCCAGCCTTGGTCAGGAATAGGGAAACCCTGGTTAGGAGAAGGGCAGGCCATGTGCCTTTCTGCAGCAATCAAACCCGAGGAGCCACCACCCAGCGAATGGCCGGGACTATCTAGAGCTGAGTCTAGGGACTCAGTCCTCCCTCCCATGGCGGGGCTGAGGGGCTGGCCCAGACTGCCATGTCTAAGCCAAGGCTGTCTGCTTCTGTGCGCGACCGTCTCCCCACCACCCTCCAGCCAGCACCCCAGGACTAGTCCTTCTCAGAATCCCTCTTGCCACCCCAAAGTCTTATTTGCGCATAACAACCTTCATTTCCTACGGAGTGCAGCTGGTGAGTCCCAGACCAGCTTAAACATCTGAGTCTCCCAAAGGGTGAGCCACATCTTTAGACTGACACCCATCTGGTCACGTCATGCCCCAGCTCGAGAGTCCCATTGGCCCGAACTTCTCAGTAGACGTCAGGGCCCACTCTGTCTGGCCCAGGCCAGCCTCTGTGCTCTATGTCCCATGCACAGAATTAAATATGGTTCCCCAAACAGACTCTCCAGACTCCAGGCCTTCACACAGCCAGAGCCTCCATCTAGAAAGCATCCTTTCTCTGCTTTATCAGGCAAACCCCTACTCCTTCCAGAGTGCCCCTCCCTGAAGACTCCCCTGTTTCACAGGGTGAATCCCATTTCCTCAGAGCTCCGTAACCCATGCAAGCATCTCACTTATGGCTCAGATCCCACATGTCTCTATACATGTCAGTCTCCCTGCTATACATGAGTGCCTGAGATCTGTGCAGTCCTTATGCTCTAGGTGGCACAGGAACTTGAGAAAGATTTGATAATAAAATTATAGGTGAGGAAACACCCTTTCTCCTGCCCTGCGTAAGTACATACCCCCACCCAGGACAGATTTCTCTGGGGCTTAACACCCCATCCCCACAAACAAGTGCCTAGTCTTCTATAGTGCCCATGCTGGCAGTACTAGATGGCTGTCTGTTTACAGAGACCATGCTGCCTCCTCAGGGGCAAGACCTGTGTGCCCTAACCAGCAGAGAAGGTTCTGAGAGGGACCTGTGTGAAGGGTGAGCATGGGTCTGGTCCCAGGCAAGTAGCCTGGAGGCGAGAAGGTAGAGAACCTGCAGTAGGTGCTGGGAAGACGTCCTGTGGCCAGGGGGATGCAGGGCCCAGGGGCAATGCTGACAGGGGGCCAGGAAGACAACAGGGCCCAGGAGGGCCCATGGCAGCCAGGGTCCTATGCCCCAAAGGCCGTTGTCCTCACATGTCCAGATCCTTAGAGTGGAGCAGGGCAGGGCAAGAATGAGGGGCTACACCTCCCACCCCTGGGTATTGGCCAAGACTAGAGCTGGCGGTGGTGGGGGGTGAGGTGCCAAGGCATGGCAGGAATGCGGGCAGGACCTAAGCAACAAGGAGCCAGGAACCCCATGATCAGAACTAGGGCATGAGCTGGGGTTGGGGCGACCTAGGATTAAAGTCCTGGGAGCTGAAGCTGGAGGCCACAGGGAGCCTGTAGATGGGGGTGAAGAGGCCCCAGTATAGAGGGAGGCAGGCAGCGGGGGTCACTCTAAGAACAATCAGAGGAAAACACTGGATGGCAAGGGCTGGGAGGAAGGGAAGGGGAAGGGGAGGAAGTGGCTAGAAGCAGCTCCACGGATAAAGAGGCTCCAGTGGCACTAATGGTCCTTGTCAGGGCATGTTACAGCAGAGAGAGGCCTGCCTGCTCCACCCATTAGCAAGGCAATCTGGCCCTGCTCCTGGAGATGCGAAGCAGTGATCGCTGCCCCAGTGCCATGGCCATGGCCCTTCTTCATCTCTCATAGTCTGCACAGCACCAGGGATTGTTTACTTAGGGATATCTACCCCCATTGCACAGAGGCTCAGAGAAGGGCCCCCACATATGGCTGAGCAAGTCGTGCATTGCCCCCTAGGAAGTGCCACTCATGTCATGGTGACCATCAAGGTGCATATTTATTATGATGATTTGCTGGCACACAGTGGTCATGTCCTAGGAAAGGGGTGCTTTTTGCTAATTTGCATAAAGGCTCAACACCAGTGAGTAGAGGGGAGCCAGAGGGGTCAGCAGGTAGCGGAGGAGTGGGGATAAGATGTGAACCCAGGCATACTGACTCCGCCTTGGGAGGCAGCCTGCATAGCCCCCCTCAAAACCCACCCTTGCCCTCTGGGACCCAGTATGGCTATCCCAGGTCCAGCCTGGCTCCCTGGATTTCTCCCCTCCATCTCTCTGACCCCAGGCCAGACCTGTGCTCCTTCAGGAAGCCTTTCCATTCCTCCCAGCCTCAAAGGCCCCCTCAACCATCCTGCACAGACTCTTGGCGCCCACCACTGTGACCCTCAATCAAATTGTAAATTGTGGAGATGGAAAGAATACAGGGTCTAAAGAGCTGGCTCTGCCACTCAGCACATCACTTGGCCCCTCTGAGCCTTGTTCTCCTCTCTGTAAATGGGAATAACAGCCCCTCCATCGGAAGGAGGCTGTTAAATGAGCTGAAGGGCTTCAAGTGGCTCACAGGGGCATCTAATAAGGGCTGGCTCACTGGGCTGCAGGCTCCCTCAGGTCAGGGATCGCCCGAGCTATCCCTATGTCCCCTGGGCCCAGCATCACGCCGGACACGAGGTGGTGGTCACCTGTGGCATGAGGGACAGAAGGAGGGATGGATGTGAGACAGGGTGACACAGGGATGCTCAGGACCACCAGTGGGCAGCGCCATTATGCAAGCCCCAGACATACCCTGATAGAGCAAGAGAAAGGCTGAGGGGGCTGGGGTTGAGGGAGCAGCTGCCTCCTGGGGTGGGCACAGGAGGAGTGTGCTGGAGGCTGCCCAAGGAGGGACTAGATAGGGCGAGCAGCTGGGGCAGGAGTGGCCCCTGGCTGTTGATGGGGTAGGATGCTGATTCCTGCCCCAGGGAATGGAGGCTGAGGTCCAGGCTACTGTGATGGAGAATCCTGGAGGCCCCACCCCAGAGGCTGCTGCGTCTCCTTCCATTCTTACCTAACCCTTCAGGAACAGGAGACCGCTCCTTAGCAATCTGGGCAATTGTGGGTCAATTTCCCTGAAGGCCAGTCCTCCTCACTGTCTCCTGATGATGGTCATGTCTTATCTTCACCCCTCCTTGTCTCTGTCCTGTCTCTCCCACCCTTGAGCCCTCTGTGTTCGGAGAAGAAAGTGGAGAAAGACCTCATTAGTAGCGGGGACTCCTACAGTCACAAAGCACGACTGCGGCCGCAATGCTGGTCCAACACAGGAAACATGGGCACGGCGGCGGCCGGCTCTGCTGCTGCCTTTTGCCACTGGCTACAGGCCCCTGCTGCTGTACACTGTAGCCCCAGGACAAAATGCACACAGCTGCCCCTCCCACTAGTAGGGACCCTGAAGGATATGGAGTACCTCCCCTGGGTCCCTAAACAGAACCTGGGGTCTGAAGTCTGCACACATCACTCTCAATGTTGCAGACTTTCAGAATTGCAGAGCTCTTAGAGCCTTCCACTCCTGCTCCCCTGCCTGTCCCCCTGCCCTGGGGCAGAGAGCATGTCTGCAGCCTCCAGGACAGGAGCTCACCCTGCTCTACTCCACTGGCTCCTGGGAAAGGGCCTCTCCTTCCAGATGTTGCCTGGTCCTTCTGTGGACTCAAAATTCTTCCTTCCAAGACATGCAGCCTGACAACAGGAGGCTAGGTTGAGGGAGTCTAGCAATGTTGGATTTGAATCCCAGACTGGCGAAGACTGAGTGACATTGGGGAACACATTTACCTTCTCTGTGCCCCAGGTTCCTGCTCTCTAAAGTGGGGACAGTATCAGCATGCTGCACAGACCACTAAAACCTCCCATGTACAGTGTCTGGTGAGGCTGATGTCCAGGCAGAGGAGTTAGTGCCCTCCCTCCCCCACCAGGAGGTGGAGCTGAAATCTGCCTCCTCCACTACTCCCCTGCAGCTGGTTTTCTGATACCGTACAGAACAAGGCCAGCCAGAGGGTAAGAAATATTGGGGTCAAATAATCACAGAGTGGAGAATACACAAAAGAGCTGGATTTTTCACCCGGCCCTTCTCCCCACTGGCTATGTGGCTGTGGGCCAATTGCTCAGGACCTCTGACCTCAGCTTCCTCCTCTGTTCACAGAATGACATCACCACCACCTCACAGGAGGGCTGCCAGGCCCCAGCACGATTACAGATGTAAGCTGTAAGTCGCCAAATCCAGGATCGTTCCTGTAATTATCATTTCGCGTCTGACAGCCCTTTAATTATGTGAAGACAGTGATCAAGCCTTTCCTCTCTGTTCTACACCACATCTCTCCAGCTGCTGAGGACAGCCAGGTTGATTGCCTGCCCCCAACCCAGGGTGGGTGCCATGGTCAGCCAGATGCAGTGGCCAGGCTGGCTCCTGTAGACTGGCTCCTGGGAGCCAGCACCAATGGAGGAAGAAGACCCTGGCATGGCAGCTGCCCGATCTCACTCACAGGCTCCATCCCAAGCTGTGAGGAACAGAGCCCTGTGTTAGCTCACCATGGCATTGCGGGTGGGTAGGGATGGTACTCCTAAGAGCCCTTTACTTGCTCCATCTCGTCCTCCCCACAGTTCTGCAAAGTAGAAGAAACCAGCTCTCAGAGAAGGAAAGGGACTTGCCCAAGGTCACAAAGAGCACATAATGGTGGAACCACAGTTCATACCCAGGTTTGTGTACCTCCAGTATCCCCCAGCTGTTTCGGAGCAACAAGGAGCAGGACATGTAAATTATCCTTGTCTGACCAAGGTGGAAACAGGGCCTTGCCCAAGGTCACACTTAAGAGTCATAGGCAACGCCAGAGCAGGGAACCTGGGATTTCAGAGTTAGCTAAGATGTCAGAGATTATCTCGCCTCATCTCCTAAAGATCCAACTAAGAAATGGAGGAACTACAATCTAAAGAAGAAGAATGGCCTGGAAATGTGGGCAAGAGCTTAGGATATTAGTATATTAGTGCAAAAATAATAGGGAATTCAACTTATGGTGTTGGGACTTCTGGACATCCATTTGGCAACAACTATAACTAGACCCCTTCCTCACACCCTGTACCAAACTAAATCTCAGTGTCTCTCCTCCACATCCTCACCACCCTTCTCTTCCAGTCATCTGCATACATGTGTTGAGCCCTTGGACACTCAGAGATAAATCGCCACCCTGAGCCGAGACTGGCAGCAAATATATAGCTCCAATCCTGGGAATTGGTGTGGTGAGCAGAGCAGACACAGGTTGCTTAGGAGCTCAGAGCCCAGATCCTTAACACTGTCAGTTATAGGAGGAGGGGTGAGCTAGAGGGCTTCCTGGAGGAGGAGACACCTGCAGCAAAGTAGAAGGAAAGAGCTTGTTGAGAGGACAAGGTTGGGGAGCCTCAATCCACACAGAGGAAAGGAGCAGAGGGCATGAAGGCACAGAGCAAAGCAGGCTTTGTTCTGGGGAACTGGCTCTTCATGGGCTTGTAAAAGCTTTCCCTATGTAAGAGTATTAACCTTCACACACACTGTATATTTTTTCTTGTATGTCATTTGAAATAATTTTAGCATGCTTTCTGTATAGGAATTTAAATTTTTATGTAGTCAAATCTATCCCTCTTTTCCTTTATACATTTTGCCTTTGGTGTTGTGTTTAAGAAAGGTGGCCCAAGATCATATATTTAATATTTTACACCCACAATTTCTCAGTTTCATTGTTTACATTTCAATCTGCAATCCGCTCATCCATCTACATCCATCTACATATAGTTCCATATGGATGTCACGTGTGCGGAGAGAGGTTTGAAAGCCTTATCTCTAAAGCATGAAGACTAGAATTTCTTTTACATCTTTCCAAGTTGTTTAAATTTTTTCAACAAATGTATGCCTTCAAAATAGGAAAAAAGTTTAAAAATAGAAAAAAATACATCTTAATCCATCTGGAATTTATTTTGGTGTGAAGTAAGAGGCAAGGATCTAATTTTACTTTCACCAAATGGATGCTTCAGCTGTCCCTACATCATTTGTGATACTGGTAGTAATTTCCACATTCGTGCACCACACTGTGAGTTCTCAGATGCCTGTGGATGTGTATCCAGGTTTTCCAATCTGGCCCAAGGCAGCCCTTTCCCCCTTGTGCGGGCTCTGCCTGGCACAGCTCCTTCCTGCTCGGCCAAGTCCTGCCCCCAGTGGTTCCAGCTCTTCTTTGAGATCCCAGCACCCAGATGTGCCCTCAGCACATGGTCTTACAGAGACCAAGAGGGGGAGATTGAGAAGTGCCTACTCCTGAATCTGCCACCTGCAACAGAAATCTTGGGCACCTCAGCTCTTCCAATGGTCAGCCTGTTCCACCTTCACCAACTTCCAAATGGGGGGACTGATGCATGGGAAAGCCTGGGAAATGTCAGCTGGAGAGGGTGCAGGGAGCTCCCAAAAGGGAGAGATGGGCAGGTTCTGGCAGGATTACCCTGGCCCTGATCTGGGAGATCTGGGGGAGGTGGTGGCCTGGGGAGGTCAGAGAGATATTGCAGCATTAGGGCCGAGCAGGGAAAGGGATTAGAATCCCCACCCCCAGCCAGCTCCTGACAGCCTAAGAGGCTGGATTTATTTTTCTGGACTACAGAGAGCTGGGCAATCAGGCCTCTGTCCTTGCTTCTGCTGGGGTGCACTCAGAGCAGTTCATTAGGCAGGAGAATGTAATTAAGTCCTGCCTGGAGCACCCTGTCTCTCCCAGCCTATTCCTTGGCACTGGCATCAGCCCCTTGGGGAGACATGAGCAGAAAGGCTGAGGGGCCCTTAGGAAGGACCATCCCAGATCCCTTCATAGGACCTGACCGCATCACAGGGTGGGTGGCCATAGTCCCCTGGTAATGCCCCATCTCTTGCCTTACCCTGGCTCCATAACCCGACACTCAAGATGTTCACAGAGTGCCATCAACAAGACTTAGCCGCTTCCCCTGTAGCGTGGTGTGGTCATGCCAGGTGCTCTTGGCACTATTCTGAGAGGAGCTAGGCAGGGTGTGGGGGTTTCCGAAGGCAACAGACAACACGGCTTTATTGTAGCGATAAATCCTCACCTCCTCATGCTGCAACAAACCGGCCCTCCTCTCTCTCTCTCATGGATGTAATAATATCATCTCCTAGTTTCTTATCCTTACAGCAACCCTGCAACTTTAGAAGTGAGCGAAATAAAGCTCAGAGGGCCTCTCACCCCTGCCGGTTCTCTTTTCCTCAAAGCACTGGAGGAGAGAAAGCCATCACTTTGACAGTTTGTAGGGAGGGCACGTTTTTCTGCAAGGTTGGAACAATGGTCTCTTTGGTACAAGACGGGAGGCACATTCCTGTCCATGATCTAATTGGATCCATAGGACATCGATTTGTGCCTCCACTTAACCCACAAACAAGCTCAGGTGCAGAGAGGGTCTGGGCCTGAGCTGAGATCGCACACTCAGTTACTGGGAGGCAGGGTAAAGTTGAGGCTGCAGCTCCCTTGCCAGGAATGCCCAGTGGCATCTGGCTCAATCCAACCACACCCTGGAGCCCATCTCAAAGGCTGCTTCATCCCTGAAATCTGCCTTGATTTCCTAAGTGGGATCCATTCTTTCCAGTTCCACATCCTGGACACAAATCCACATGGTTGATAGGACAAAAAGTAGGGACCAGCCGGGAAACTCATCTCTTCCTTTCTCTTGTGGACTGGCAGAGCCCAATCCCAGCTCCAAGGGTGATCTAGGCAGTCCCTCTGGCTGAGGCAGCACCCTCCATTGCCAACCACAGCCAGGAGCATAGGCGGCAGCACCAAGAACGCAGCACACACCTGTCCACACACACACACACGCCTACATTCTCTGCCAGCTCACTGGGGGTCCTGCAGTCAGCAAGATGGCAGTCACATCTCCTAACTGCTTCCTCACTCACTCATGAACACATGCATTCAATCCTCCTTCCACTCGTTCATTCAGCAAATCTTGTCCTAGGATCTCCTCTGAGTCAGGTCTCTGCAGTGCGCAGGCCCGGGCCCTGTCCTAAAAAGAGTCCAGTGGGAAACAGAAAATCACAATCCACGTGGCCAGCACAGGCCAAGGTGCTGTGGGACCCCAGGGGAGTGAGGAAGGGAGGGAGAGAGAGCAGTGGGGAGAGAAAGGAAGGAGGAGGGCTATTTTTTGACAGAAATCGGGGGCATGGAGGGGGATCTGCAATCAGTCTTAAGGGGCAGAGAGGAGAAAGACGGGACATTCCAGCTGGGTACGGTGGCTCTCGCCTGTAATCCCAGCACTTTGGGAGGCTGAGGCGGGCAGATCACCTGAGGTCAGGAGTTCAAGATCAGCCTAACCAATGTGGAGAAGAAACCCTGTCTCTACTAAAAATACAAAATTAGCCAGGCACGGTGGCACATGCCTGTAATCCCAGCTACTCAGGAGGCTGAGGCAGGAGAATCACTTGAACCCAGGAAGCAGAGGTTGCGGTGAGCTGAGATCGTGCCATTGCACTCCAGCCTGGGCAACAAGAGTGGAAAAAAAAAAAAAAAAAGACGGGACTTCCAAGCAGAGGGAATGGCAGGAACAAAGGCCCAGAGCTGTGAAGGGTGAGGTTATCCTGGGGATGTGGAGAAGCTCAGGGTGGCTGGCATGGATGAGCATGGAGGGGAAGGGGCAGAAGAGCTGGGGAAGCATTTCCCTATAGCAGGTGTCTTCCTGCCAGGGCAGGGTGACAGGGGGCTCTCATCATATCCCATCATAGGAGGCAGGCAACTGGGGCTGGGGAGGTTTATTTGTCTGCTCTGCCCACCCCTCCTGTGCTATTCCTGGACTCTACCAAGACCTCTCCTCTCACTTGCTCTGGGGGCACAGCATGGGTTCCATCTCCAGGACCAGCCTCCATCCACCCACGCTGGGCATCATGGGAGGATGGGAATCACCATCAGACACTCCTTCCTCTGAACCTCAGTCCATAACCAGTCCGCTGATGACACCTTCTAGGTGTCTCTGGAATCCCTCCCCTGGACTATCCCTGTGTATGCCTCCCTGCTCCCCACAGAGACACCCGAGGCCTCACTGGCCCTCCCACCTCCACCTGAGGGCCCTCAGAGCATCCTCCACAATCGGACCACAGCGTTCCTTACACAGCCCGAGCCTGGCTCAGGCCCCCACTGCCCAGGATGAAGCCCAGGCTCCTCAGCTCAGCTCAGGCCCACAGAGCAGCACCCTTCCCCCTCCCTGCACCTGAGCCAGTGGACTGAGTTCCTTTCAGTTCCTGAACACAAGACACTCTCTTGTGTGCACAGTTCCCCCTGCCCCAAACACTTCCCTGCTCTAGGAGATGGGGCTAACCCTCTCAGAGGCCAGCTCAGGCAAGCCTTCCCCACACCCAGGGTTTCCCAGACCTCCAAAATGATCACCCTGGGTGGTCTGGGTGTGTCTGTTCTTGTCTGTTCCCCTACAAGCCTGGGGGCCCTTCAAGGGAGGAGAGAATCAGGTCTGATATACTTATGACCCCAGAGCAGGTAGCAGGGCAGGTTTGTTGACTGAATAAGTAATCAGGGCACCCCAGACAAGACTGTTTGGTGTGGAATAGATGAGAGGGCACAGGCCTAGGGGTGTGAGCGGGGCAGTCCTGACTGTATCTTCAGCCCCTTGGCCTGAATAACTCTCCTACTCTTCCTGAAGGAAATCAGTTAAGATTAAAGCAGACTTCAAAAGGTAAATGTACTACAGAAGTGCAAGAGTTGGCTATCATAGTCTGTCTCCTTCGGAGTCTCTGGCTGGGAAGTTCCTCTAGGCATCTGACCTATATCCCTCTCTACAGAGAAGCTGGTTTTGACACTGTCTTTTACAGACACAGTCTTCAGGGGACCCTGTGAGGATGGCCAGAGAACAGTCTTCTGTCCTACCAAGTCCTTAATTGGCAGTATTAGAGTAATGAGTCACAGACAACAACCAATTAATTATCCCCAGTTATAAAAAGCTCTGCTTCCCCTTCCTGGCTGTGGAGTGAGCCTGGCCTCCTGTTGCCAGGCTCCTCCACTCCTCGGAACTGGGGGCAAGAGAAGAGGCCATTTCACCTCTCTGGTCCTGGTTTCCTGCTTATTTATTTGTTAAGTGTGTGTCCTGGGGGGCTGGGGGGCAAAGGAAGAGGTGGGAATGTGTCAGGCTGGGCAGGGAGGAAGGAGGGAGACCAGTGTGCATGGAGAGGAAGTGGACCTTCCCAGGCTCTCTCCACTCCCCAGGATCCACTTCAGGGCCCAGGGCTGCACCATACCAGGGAAACACTGAAAGTTCCAAGCCTGGCATTCAAGGCCACTCCCCATCTTGTCCCAAATGCTCCTGGTCCAGTACTCTTTCTTCTCCATCAGGCAACTTCCCGAGTCCCTCTGCCTTTCTTCTTCCAGCAAACTCTCATTTAAACCCACATCCTCAACACACGTTGTCTTCCCTAGTCTCCGGCAGCTCACGCTGCAAATCTGTCATCAGCCTGTGTGACTGATTTCTCTGTCTGTAAAATGGGCACACAATTAAACATGCCCCATGGAGATGTTACAATAATGACCAGGGCAATGCATGTAAACCATTTGCTCCCTGCATACAGTAGGTACTCAATAAATGTTAGCAGATACTATACTTTCACACATCATTTTCCAGCCTGAGGATGAGAATAAAATGCCTCCTGACTCTCCCACCTGTCAACCCATTTCACAGGTGAGACCCAGAGAGATGGGGTTTCACAGGAGTTGAACCAGGCTTCTCTGAGTTGGGAGATACAGAGGGAGATTCCCCCCCCGGGGCGGGAGTGGTGAGAATAAGGAGAGGCACCAGGCTCACTGGCAGAGGCCTCTCCACCACCCCTCAGCCCAGGCAGCTCTCCTCTCCCTATCAGCACCCCCAGAGCTCAGGCAAGGCCTCTATTTGTTCAGAGAAATTTCTGGAGCCCCTACCCTGCACCAGACCTGTCTTTGAGACACCAGATCACTATTCCTTTGTTGTGACAGGCTGGTGAGTCCAGCCCCACCGCTGCCCTCACACAGCTGCCTCAGGGAAGAATGGGGAGAGAAAAGAGAAATAGGGAGAGAAAGAAAGGATGAGGGGCAGAGGCTGGGAACCAGGAAGTGGGAGGAGACAGGGGGTAGAGCGAAGTGAGCGATTGCAGGGAAAAAGGGGCGGGGGAGGAGAGGATGCTCATCTTCAGCTGTGTGTTTGGGGTCACCTGAGGTGAGCTCAGCCCTTCCTGCAGAGGCACTGCCACCCAGAGCTGCTGCAAAGCCCTATACCAAGCATCTCTAAGCTTGGCTCATGGCCTCCTGCTAACCCTCCAGCAGGAGGGTCCAGACCCTAGCCTTGCAAGGCACATTTTCTTCTGGTTCTTAGTCAGCTCAAAACCAGCCTCGGCCCACTTCCTCCACTCTGGGCCCTGTGCTGGCCACAGCCAAGACCCATCACTTCCTGACTCCAATGCCTATGACTGGCCAGCCCTGGGCCCACCAAAGGCATGGAGGTCCTGGGAGATGAGCCTTCCCCAGCATCTGCCCTGATGCCCACAGGCTTCCTGCTTGGGAGCTCGGCCATCCTTCTCACTTTAGCCTCAGCTGTCTCACCACCCATTCCCACAAGGGGCTGCTGGGCCTCTACTGCCCAGGTCCAGATCCAGAACAGAGGGTGGAGGAAGGCAGAGTGGCCACAGAATTCTGAAGCCAAGATCGCAACCTAGCTCCCATTTCAGAGATGGAGAAGCTGAGGCTTGGGCATCTGGAATGGCATGTCTCAATGGCTAGTGACAGCTGGCACCGCGCTGCTCACATCACAGCCCTCATCGCATGTCGTGGCCCAGCGGCTCCTTGAGAGGGGTGTGTTTCCCCTCCAGTTCACAGGTGAGGGAGCTCACAGGCAACTAGATTCAAGTAGAGGATGCACCCCCAAAACCTGAATCCATCTGACTCCAGAGCCCACGGCCTATGCCCCTCCACATAAGAGGGAAAGCTGTGACAGGGTATCTCACATGGCTTCTCAGCAAGGGCCTGGAGTAGAGAGACCAGGGCTTTTGTCTTGGCATTGCCAGGGCCCTGCTCTGTGGCCTTGGGCAGGCCTTTCCCTCTCCTTTGCTTCAGTTTAGCCACTTGATTCCTCTGTGGCTGGGAACGGGGACATGACAATGAATCAGGCCTGATGCCCACCCTGGCAGTTCCTGCTTTTCACTGTTTGGGGGTCATGAACCCAGGGTCCTCAGTCTAGCACTCTGTCCCTCACCAGCACAGGCAGAGGAGGGCAGACAGGTGGATAAGCTTCCCCGACCTCCCCAGACAGACAGCCAGGCCTACTGAGTCTCTGACATCAGTTGCAACCACACCCCCCAAACCCCGCCACCCACTGGCCACTCCAGCCTCTTCTGGGGCTGGCAGAATTTAGAGGCTGGCTTCTTTGTTCAGACAAGCAGGAAGGAGGAGGAAAGTTGTTCTCCAGACAGTAAAGCTTTTAGATAAACACCACACAGGAATTGGTTCCTTCAGAGAAGAAACTAGATCCACTGGCTGACAGCGCCCCAGGGACAGGAGAGCAGCTTAGGTCTGGCCTGGGGAGCCCAGCACTGAAGGAGGCTTTCTTCATCCGGCTGTGCACCTGCTGCCAGCTCTGGCAGGCCTGTGGCTCAGGTGACTGAGTCCCAGTGCCAGGCTGTGACCTTGCCAGCTCCCAGGCTCTAGGATGGCCGGGCCCTCCTTACCCTCTCCTCTACCACCCGCCTGTTTGCCTGCCTCCCTGCCTGCCTTTTGGGATCTGCCAGGAAGCTGAGGACTTCTGCTCACCTTGGGGTGATCCTCTCCTTCTGGAGCAGCCTAATCTCAACAATGTCAGAGGAGTATTAACTCGTGAACAGGACAAACTCCTTCCCTGCCCTCCTGGTCATCAGATTCAGGAATTACTATGAGCCCATTTTACAGAGGAAGAAACTGAAACCCAGAAAGGCCATTGGCCTGTCCAGAGCGACTCAGCAGAGACAGAGCTAAGACCTCTCCTCTAGACCCTCAGGCTTGCTGGGGCTCCCTGGGTCCCTCCGACCCTGTTCCAGGGTGGCTCACCGGCGTGGTATCATCATGTGAACGCTGGTAGCGCTTCCAACGGCAGCCGTAGATGCCCGTGAGGCAGGAGAGGCACAGCTGTGGCTCGTAGTACTGCAGGGGCTGGTGTCTCACCATACTCGTGCCCGAGGCCCTGGCGCCTGGCCGTCAGGCGTCCATGGAGGCCCCCAGCTGGTCCTGCAGGAGGAAGCACAGGGCAGTGAGGCCGGGGAAGGGTGAGGAGTCAGGCACTACACAGCAAGTCATTGTAGCCTAGGTCAGGGAGGGTCTCTCCTGCTCAAAGCACTGCAGTGGGGCTCCATCTCACTTGGAGTCACAGGCCCACCCTTGCAGGTCCCCAAGGATCTGTCCCCTGCCTCCCACCCAGGACCTTATCCTCCCTACTCCTTCTCCTCTGGCCACACTGATTTCTTCCATGTTCTTTGCTGGCCTGGCATGCTGCTGTTCCCACCTGGAATGCTCTTCCCTTAGAAACCTGCATGGCTCCCTCCTCTTTCCCCTCCTTTCTTCAGGTCTCAGCTCAAATGTCCTGTCCTCCCCTGTCCTCCCCTGTCCTTCCCTCCCAACCCCTCCCCGCGTCGCGTCTTTTCTTTTTGAGATAGTCTTGCTCTGTCACCCAGGCTGGAGTACAGTAGCACCATCTCAACTTACCACAACCTCTGCCTCCCGGGTTCAAGCAATGCTCCTGCCTCAGTCTCCCAAGTAGCTGAGATTACAGGTGCCCACCACCACATCTGGCTAATTTTTGCATTTTTGTAGAGACAGGGTTTTGCCATGTAGGCCAGGCTGGTCTCAAACTCCTGACCTCAGGTGATCCACCTGCCTCGGCCTCCCAAAGTGCTGGGATGACAGGCATAGGCCACTGCGCCCAGCCACACGTCCTTTTCTCAATGAGACTGTCCCAGATCACCTTCTGTAAAACTGTACCTCCTTCCCACATTCCCTAAGCTCCTTCCCACATTCTCAGCTTTGTTTTCTCAATCACATCCTTAAATATAACTTACTTATTTTTCCTGTCTGCCCTACTATAATGCAGTTTTCATGAAGGCAAGGATTTTTATCTGCTGTATTTTCTGCTGTACTCCCAGTAACTGGAACAGTGTCTAGCACATAGCAGACTTTCAAAATAAACATTTTAGAAGAAATTATCATACAAGCTGAGATGTGTTGGGCACTTAAAATACATCAGGCACCGTGTAAATATTTTACATTCATTGTCTCATCTCATCAGCACAGCCATCGGAAGTGGCAGGTTCTGTGTCCTAAACCCATTTGACAGTTCAATAAACTAAGGCTCAAAGAACAAGGGGCAATGCCTGGCTGCTGTCCCATAACTGCACTGTGGTCGATCTCGGAACTGCTCTAGTGCCCCAAAGTATTCATTCTCCAGACACAGGGAGCCCCCCAGCCTGGTGGGGCCTGTGGGAAGATGGTGTAGCAGCCAGGAGCTACTGCCCCAGCCCTGCTTGGCACCCTGGAGGTATCTGTGGGAGCCTCGGCCTCCAGGGGCCAGTGTTGGTCGAGTGTGACAGGTGGCAATGGGCTTGGGGCACCTCACACACCCTGAGCATCAGGTGTCATCCAGTCCCTCACACCACTGTGAAGTAGTTATTTTTGTTCCATTTTGCTGATGAAGAACCTGGGGCTCAGAGCAGAATAACAATTTGCCCAGAGGTGCACAGCTATATATTGAGGTGTCAGGACTCCGGTCCTGGCCTGTGGAACTCCAGAAACTCAGTGGCATGTTCTGTACCAGGCCCTGGAGACAATGTGAGCAGGACACACAAAGGCTCCCAGGGACCTAAGAGGACCAGAGAGGGGAACAACCAGGCATTGCTCCTGGTGCTTTCTGTGCATAAACTAGAACAGCAACCCTAGGAAGGAAGTATTAGCATTTTAGAAACAGAGATACAATTCACATGCCATAAAATTTATCCTTTTAAAGCATACAATTCAGTATTTAATATACAGTCTTTAATTTCTGGTATATTCACAACTTGTACAACCATCACCACTATCTAATCCCAAAACAGTCTCAGCATCCCCACAACACCCCTACCCCTCGTTCTCATGCACTGTCACTCCCCATTTACCCTGGCCTCACCCCTCTGGCCCTGGCAACCACTCATCCACTTTCTGTCTCTATGGACTTGCCTATTCTAGAGACTTCCTATCAATGGAATCATACAATATGTGGCCATTTGTGTCTTGTTTCTTTCAAGCAGCATGATTTCAAGGCTCATCCATGTTGTAGCCAGAATCAGCGTTTCATTCCTTTTCATGTCTAGCATTCGGTTGTATGGATCTAACACATTTTGTTTATCTACTGATCAGCTGATGGACATATGGGTTGTTAACACTTTTGGGTTGTTATACATAATGCTTCTGTGAATGAGTTTTTTTCTGTGAACATATGTTTTCATTTCTTTTGGGTAGGCACTTTGGGATCGAACTGCTGGGTCACAGCACTTTGGGAGGCCAAGGTGGGCAGATCACTTGAGGTCAGGAGTTGGAGACCAGCCTGGCCAACATGGTGAAACCCCATCTCTACTAAAAATACAAAAAATAGCTAGGCTTGGTAGTGGGCACCTGTAATCCCAGCTACTTAGGGGGCTGAGGCAGGAAAATCGTGTGAACCTGGGAGGCAGAGGTTGTCAAGATTGCACCACTGTGCTCCAGCCAAGGTGACAGAGTGAGACTCCATCTCAAAAAAAAATAACTGCTGTGTCATATGGTAACTTTTTTTTTTTTTGAGGTAAGGTCTTGCTCTGTTGCCCAAGCTGGTGTGCAGTAGTGCAATCATAGCTCATGTTAACCTCAGACTCCCGGGCTCAAGCAATCCGCCTGAGTTGCTGGGACTACAGGTGTGTGCCACCACACCTAGATCATATGGTAATTTTTATGTTTAATCTTTTGAGGAACTGCTAAACTGTTTTCCAATGTGACTGCACCATGTTATATCCCCAGAGTATCATCATCATCATTCCCATTTTACAGATGAGAACTCTGAAGCACAGAAAGGTTGAGCCACTTACCAAAGGTCACCCAGAAGAGCCAGGATTCACACCCAAGCAGGCTGGCTCCAGGGTCCTTGCTCTAACCCACGGGCCTGCCAAAGCCAATCAGCCACCTATTTTTGCACAGTCTGAAAGCTAAGAATAGCCTTTATGTTTTTAAATGGTGGTGAAAAGAGTCAAAACAAAAATATCTTGTGACAGATCAAAATTATATGAAAGTCAAATTTCAGTGTCCATAAATAAAGTTTCATTGGACACAGCCACGCTCATTCATTTATGTATTGTCTACGGCTGTTTTAACTGTAACTGCAGTATTGAGTGGTTGCCACGGAGACCATATGGCTTGCAAAGCCTAAAATACTGACTGTCTGGCCCTTTAGAGGGAAAGTTTGCAGACTCTTGCAGTCACCATGCTCTAATGGCTCATGAGCCTTACGGTAAGTGCAGTGTATGATGGAGGAAGGAAAGGGAGCCTGTGGGCAATGACCACAGTGCAGATGCCAAGTATGCTTCCCGGAGTCAGCACTGAGCCGAGGCCTATAAGATGAACTCCTAAGATGCTACCACTCCCTAAAGGCCCAGTGGCTGCACTGCACTGTAGGAGCTTGCTGGGCTTCAGGCCCCCTCACTACTTTCACCACTAGGCCTCACTCAGGGCCTCTGCCTGTCCCTCCAACACCACTACCCAATGCTGACCTCACCTCGGTGCAGAGATTACAGCCTCCAGTCTGAGGGGAAGACGCATTAGGGGCTTGCTCGGAATACTGAATGACCCGGAGTCTCTTGAGTGCTGGGAATTGTCTGGTGCAGCCTCTGTCCCAGGGAGGCATGTGGACTAAGGTGCAGCTGCTGGGGCTTCACTGAGCCAGGGCCTGGGGGAGAGGCTGGGGTGGGGACGCAGTTTGGCTACCATGGGGCTGGGGAGGCCGTGGGTCGGGGCTGGTGTGGAGTGCTCTCAGCTTTACTATACTCCAGAAGATTTGGGGAGCATTGTGTGCCCACATAGGCACTCCCACATTCACAGCCTTCCCACAAGGGTGGGAGGCCATGGTCCACAGCCAGGGGAGCCAGATCTTACCCTGTGCACTCCCCAGATGGGGTCTCTACTGTCATGTCAGCCACCACATCTGCCCTTGCCTCCCCAGGAATGGAGGAGCCAGGTGCAACATGGAAAGAAGCCCAGGTTCGTGCTACCTTGCCTGGCACTGATGTGCTTTGTGGCTGGGGCCACTCAGGCTCTTCCCTGAGCCTTGGTTTCTGAATCTGTAAAAGCAGATAACAGCTTCTGCCTTGACTTCTCTATAGGACGCACAATTGGGGGCAAGGAGGGGGAAAGGTGCCAGGAGGTACTGCAATGCTGAGGTATAGCAAGTGGACATCCTGTACGTGGGAGCCCACTCCAGGTTTCCCTTCCTTTACACACCTTTCCTGGGACTCCCCTGCCACTGGGACTCATTCCTGCATGTCCTCTGCCTGCCCCTCCCCTGTCCCCACAACTGTGTATTAGCCCACCCAGGAATGGAAATTCCACCTCAAACTTGGGAAAGAGGGAACTAGAAGTGCGCGCATCATGCCTCAGCCCAGGACTTCGCTCATTCTGGCTCTCAGGGTCTCCTCTTCCCCAGGTGTATTTCCTCCTGTTCATAACCATAGGGGATTCTCTGGGAGGCAAACCTCTTCTCTTTCTTCTGTGTGCTCTCCTGGCTGGGGCCACTCCCACAGCTTCAGTTACCAGATGCTGCCAAGGCCACCCAGGCTCTGCCTCTGATTGAGGTAGCCCACAGCTCCTGGACGTCTCCAGAGGAGTCGCCCAGGCCCTGCAGACCTAGTTCAGCCACACTGCCCTCCTATCACCCCCAACCTGCTTCTAACACCCCTCAAGGCCCCTTTCTCACCATCCCCCCAGCCACTCCCCTGTGCCAGGCCTCATCTCCTCTGGCTGGGGACTCCTCCAGATTCCTTGCTGTCAGTCCCATCCCTTCAATCCAAGCTCTTCCTTGCAGCTGGACTGAACTTCTTAACAGGCAATGGCCAGGATCTGACCCCTGCTGCTCTTCCAGCCTGGCCTCCCTTCGCCTGGTAAACACCTCCTGATCCTTCAAGTCTCAGAGGTTCCCTCCTCCATGGAGCCCCAGTTTGGTCAGAGGTCTCCCCAGCCTCCCATATCCCTGGCATGTCCCTCCCTCTCACCTGGGCACACTGTGAGATCACTGTGGACATGCCTGCCTGCCCCACCAGGATGGCCTGCATTAACCCCATGTCCCCAGGGAGCAGCACAGGGCAGCAAGAGGAGGAAGCACAAGGGACTTCCTGGACCATACTTCAGACAAGTGTCCAGAAGTTCTGCTAACAGAGGCGTGCTACTTACACCACGCTTGGCAGCTGAGACAAGCTCAGAGACGGGACTCTCCCTGCCATCCCCCATCCACCCATCACATCCCCTCCCCTTCCTGCCAGGGCTAATGGCATTACTCAGGTCCAATTGATTTCTCCAAGTCACCTCCCAGGACTGCTGATACCAGCCAAGTTCCCAAGAAATCCCCTGCCAAGAGCCACTGCTGGCTCTGGGACAAGAGAACACTCTCGCCTCTGAGCCTGATGTCCAAGGCCCCTCCCCAACCCAAAGTCCTGTTTTCTATCAGAATTCCTGGCCCCTCCCCTGAACTGGCACAGCCTCCTGCTTGCACAGGGAAAAGCCTTGCAAGAGTCCACGGCTGAGATGGAGTAAATACCCACTATGAAGTGGAGGCAGGATGCTGGGGATGGGTGTGCACCTCTGGGGTCCTGTCCCAGCCTCACATCCCAGGACATACCTGCCCGCTTCCCTACCCTTTCTCCCTCCCATAACTGCCAGGCCCACACTGTGCACCCCCCCACCCTACTGCACTGCACTGCTCCCAGTCGCTTTTCTGATCATGGAGTCCCTGGATTCAAGCCTGGTCACCCTCAACTGACTTGCTATGTGACCCTGGACCTCTCTTTGAGCCTTACTTTACCCATCTGGGGAATAAGGACTAGATGGGGTAACACATGGAAGTACCCAGATCTGCAATAAAAAGGAGCAAAACACTGAGGCATGTGACGACAAGAATCTTGATGTCATCGTAAGTTCACAAAAGACCCTGTATTATATGATTCCATGTATAAGAAATTACTAGAATGGGCAAATATTGAGACAGAAAGTAGCTCAGTGAATGCCAGGGGCTGCGAGGATTGGGGAGGAAAGGGGGAGTGACTGCTAAAAGGTGTGGAGTTTCTTTTTGGGCTGATGAAAATGACCCTGGCCGGGCGTGGTGGCTCACGCCTGTAATCCCAGCACTTTGGGAGGCTGAGGCGGGCAGATCACTTGAGGTCAGGAGTTTGACAGCAGCCTGGCCAACATGGTGAAATTCTGTCTCTACTAAAAATACAAAAATTAGCCAGGTGGTAGTGGCCTGCACCTGTAATCCCAGCTACTTAGCAGGCTGAGGCAGGAGAATCGCTTGAACCTGGGAGGCGGAGGTTGTGGTGAGCTGCGATGGTGTCACTGCATTCCAGCCTGGGTGACAGCATGAGACCCTGCCCCACCGCCCCCCAAAAAGAAAGAAAATGTCCCGGAATTAGATAGTGGTGATGGTTGCCCAACCTCGAAAATATACTGAAAACCACTGAATTGCACGCTCTAAATAGGGGAATTGTATGCTATGTGAACTTTATCCCAATAAAACTGTTTTTCTGTTTAAGTGCCCAGGTCTGGAAGTCACACGAACATCTGCACCAGTTGTGAGGTGCTGTGAGGCCAGCAGCAGCTGTACCAGAGGGGACAACAGCCTGGAAACCTTAGCTGTACCTGGGCCCCCTCCACTCCTACTCAGGCGTGGGTCTCCAGACCCCTCAGATTCTGGAAACAACTCTAGTTCCTTCCAAGGAACTCTTCTGCCAAATTAACCTGAATTATTTCTGTTGTTTGCAACCCCAAGCCTTGATTGGTACGAGGGTATTCACTGTGTTACCTGCTTTCAACAGGTTTTAAGCAGTCAGTAAATGTGTTCAAGAACTGGCTGAGGTCAGGTGCCATGGCTCATGCCTGTAATCCCAGCACTTTGAGGAGGCCGAGGCAGGAGGATCACTTGAGGCCAGGAGCTCAAGACCAGCCTGGGTAACATGGTAAGACCTTCATCTCTAAAATATTTAATAATAAGAAGAAGAACTGGCTAAGCGAACACAGGTACAGTGTGAGTACTACCAGCCACAGTGGTTACCGTTTGTTGTGCCAGCACTCGCTGCTGGGTGGTGTGGGCACTCCGGGTCATTGCTGGGTACCATGCCGAGCACTACATAGGCATCCCCTCCCCTTGACAACCTTCCTGAGCAGTGGCCAACAGTCTTAACAGACTGGAAACGTGGGCCTGAGTGAATGGGCAAATCAACCACAGTGCATCCCACACAATGAGGAATACTACTTGGCAAAAAAAGGAGTCAGCTACCCAGCCACAAAAAGCAATGGAAAGACCTTGAAAGCATATTGCTAAGTGACAGAAGCCCATCTGGAAAGCTGTATACTGTATGATACCAACTAAGTGACGTTCTAGAACAGGAAAAACTATGGAGGCAGTAGAGATCAGTGGCTGTCAGGGACTCGGGGGAAGGGACAAATAAGTGGAGCCCAAGGAATTTTGAGGGCAGTGAAGCTCTTCTGTATGACACAGTAATAATGGACACGTGTCAAACCCCACAGAGGGTGCAATACAAGGAGCGAACCACAGCGCAAACTGTGGACTTTAGTCAATCATAATTAATCAACGTTAGTTCATCAGTTGTAACAAACGTACCATATTAACATAAGATGTAAAGAATATGCCAGACTGTGGGGAGGGGGAAGGGGGAGGAGGGTATATGGAAACTCTCTGTACTTTCCAATCAATTTTACTGTAAACCTAAAACTGCTTTTGAAAAAGTGTATTAAATACACACACACACACACACACACACACACACACACCCAGCAGGTTAGGTAATTCACCCAAGGCCAAACAGCTAAGCATGGAGGAGAGAGGATTTGAACCCAGGGCTGCTGACTCAAAAGTCCAGGCTCTCCGTGGCTGCAGCCCCACAGGGCAGGCCTGTTCACGTTTCTATCACCTTCTATGTCAATACCAGCTACAGCATCCGTATAACTGCAAATTGTACCTCAGAGGGCCAAGCTCAATATTTTGGCTAGTATCAGCAAAGCATAGGCACAGAATTAGTCTAGGAACATTAGGGAGGAAAGGAACCCCCCGCCCCAAACAGTGCCAGGGCTGGTAGGGGTGGGAGGCCGACCTCTGGCAGCGTGCTAGGGCCCTGGGGAAGGGGGCAAGCATGCAGATGGAGAGACGCTCCCCTTCTTCTCAGCCATGGCTGCCCTCCCTGGGCCTCAACCCCAGCCCAGCCCTGGGATGATGGTTTGAGGCTGAGCTCGAACACCAGAGAGCTGAGTGACCGACCCAAACCTCTGGCCTCAGTTTTCCCATCTGTATCATCGGAGGGTTTGAGCACCCTTGGCTGATCTCCAAGGGCCTTTCTAGCACTCAATTTCTAAAACCCTTTAGCTACCTGCTGTCTCCTCACCCCCAGTAGCAAAGTAGAGAGGGGACTGCTCAAGGAAAAGGGAAGGCCAATCCCTGATCCCTCCCTGGTCTGACTGGGGAAGAGCCCCCTCCACTCCCACGGCTAATCACTGGGCATCCTGACCGTCACCCTCCTGGGACGCAGTTCAAAACCTGGATGAAAGTGGCAGGAAGGCCTATAACAAGGTGAGGTGCCTGGTCATCCTGAGCACCAGGCCTGAGCTCTGGCCTTGCCCAGGCATCCACCATTTTTGACAGGGGTCAAGGTGTAGGTGCATTGTAGCCTGGATGACTCACAAACAGTGATGACCCCAAACTTCCCTTACAGTAAAACCCCAGGCATGAAAGGTGCAGGGCCATGATGACCTTGTTTCCATAGCGCTCTGGGATCACCGCCGTGGAGCAGGACCAGGCCTTTCTGTGGTCCTTCCTCACTGCTTCATCCATCCCTGCTCCCGACCCAGGTGTGCCTATGAAACCACCTTAGGCCTGGAGCCCCTCCACCTATCCTCAGTGCCTGGCAAACTCCTGCTCATATCAGCTCAGGTAGCCCCTCCTCCAGGAAGCCCTTCCTGACTGGTCACGGTCCCTTATGGATCCCACAACTCTGTGTTTCCTGACTACAGTGTAGGAGCTTCCAGGAGAGGGTGGGATCTACACAGAATTCAGAAATGAGGAAAGATTTGCAGCACAAAGGGGAGAAGGAAGGGCATTTTAGGTAAGGAGACAGCACAACAGAAGCCTGGGAAGCCTGGGTGGCAGGGAAGGCAGTGATTGGGGCTTCTCCCAGGGTAGAGGCACCCCATGCAGCTTACCCACTGGACCGTTTCCCCAAACAAAACAACCAAACCCAAACCTACAAAAGGACTCTCTGGCCCCAGGGTGAGGGCTGGAGATGGGAGAGACAGAAAAGATTCTGAAAAAAGCCCAGCCAGTGAAATGTGGAACCCACTCATCCCCAGCCCTGCTACTGCTCTCCAGCCCCAGCCTCCTGCAGGTTGCTTTTCCAGGGTGCTCACGATTCAGTCTATTTTCCATTGCATAGTCTCATTCGATAGCTTGAATGGAGAGATCATGGCTGCCACCATCTCACTGTGCAGCCTTGGGGAAGTCCACCTCTCTGTGCCACAGAGAAAGCTCTAGATTCTAACGGAATCTGCAGAGAAGGTAACCAGACCTAGGGGCAGGAAGGAAGTCTAAGTTACAGAGGCAGCTGCCAGTGAGGGGAGGCTCAGCGGGGAGGTGCCTGGAAGGAGGCAGGGTGAGAGGCCTTGAGGTGAAGGGGCAGGTGGGGCCTGTGGCACCCAGGCCCTGCAAGCCTGCTCATTCTCTGGGGAAACGTTACTCAGTGGCCAAGGCTGGGGCTCAGCGGGAGCCTCAAAGAATCAATCATGGCACAATTAGGGTCACTATTAATCTCTTTCCATGATGATGCCAGGGCCTCCTGTTTACCCAACACTTCTGTCCCAAGAGACCTCTGATTGCCATTCCTCTCTGGAGGAGGCTGGCAGGGCCCAGAGACGAAGGTAGACTAGTTCTTCTCCAGCTCAGGAGCCTGCCTAGGGGCCTTCGGTTCTCTTGGCAAAGAAAGGATTTCTCTTTCCCAGGTCAGGGCTATGAGCTTGAGCTGAGTAGTCACCAAAAGTGACCTGGCCTTGCCCAGAGGGCAGAGCTTAGCATCTCATAGCTCAAAATCTCTTGTAAATGCCCCAAATTGGAGCTCTAGAATCACTTCACCCAAGACTCACAGAGTCATGGAATCCTCATTGAACAATTCAACTAGCATCTTCAAACTATCCCTGGATTTCAGACTGCTAAGTCACAAAACTTCAGCACCAAAGTCCTGGAGGCATTCCATCTAGCCACCCCTTCCATTCAGAAATCCCCTGTGCCGCTCCTACTCCTGGTTCTCCAGCCTCTCCAGACGGGCCAGTGGCTTCCCTAGGCTTGCATACTCCTAGTGACAGGCCCCTCCCTCCCTGGAGGGCTGAGTGATTCTCACCAAGCCATCAGAACTGTAGGAAAGCCATCCTAAGAAGAGATCCTGCCCCCATCTCCTTCTCCCCCACTGACACTGACAGGTGATTGGGGAACAGGCAGAGCCAGCGAAGGGCCCCAGAACTACTACTCGATGGTAGTGGAGACTTCCAGCATCCCCCACCCTCAGTTTGACTTGTGCAAGCCCCTTCCAGGAGCCCAGTGACTCAGCCCCAGGGCAACGCTGGCTTTTTCTGATGGCTCTTCCTCAGTCCCAGGGATAGGGGAGTGGGAGAATGGAGCACACCAAGTAAATGAAGGAGGGAGGAGGAGGAGGAGGAATGTGAGTATGGGAGAGGCTTGTACAGAGCAATCTTGTCTCTGTCCTCCCCTGCCCCTCTTTGCACCACTGTGCTCCAAGGACACCACCTACTCAGCTTTCCCACCTCCAGGCCTTCGCTCAGGTTGGGCCCTCCGCCAGGAAATCCCTCCCCAAATCCCAATCCAAATCCCATGCATCTTAACAAACAGACCCTGTGCAAAGCTTGGGCTAATTGCCCCCTCAACAAAAGCCCACTGCCTCCTCCCTTTGTGCTCACATCATCTGGCAGCGCTCCTGAGAATGATCACAGGCCTCAGTGTGCTGTAATTATCTGCTTCCGTGGCTGTCTCTCCTGCCAGACTGAGAGCTTCTCCAGGTTCAGACTCTGATCCACTTGGCCAAGCTTATCTGAAGACCTATAGTGTCTGCACCCCATACCTGGTGATGGGGACACAAGATGTGCCAGGCCCTGTCCTTGCTAGAAGAGTCACTGTATAGGGGACCTATGTCCCCTGCATTGGGCCTGGCACCGAGGAGGTACCTATTTAGTTGTCAGTCAAAAAGCTGGTGAAATGCAAGAAGGAAGGAAAGAAAAGAACCAATCAAAGCCTCTTACACCACAGAAATACAGAGCCACTTCTGAGCCTGGTCTGAATTCTGTCTCTGAATAATAATTAGCATTTTCCCAATTTACAGAAAAAAATTAAGTTACTAAAAAAAAAACACTCAAGTAGGTACTTTTCCCTCACAAATTTTTCTTAAACCTCTGATATCCACTTGTACATTTCTGTACCAGATCTAGCGTAAGATGACCTCAGATCTAGCACAGGATACTGATTTCATCATTGTCACGAACATCGTCACTCTTCACAGTCTTCTGCAAAGAGCAGGAATCTCTGCTTCCAGGAACGTCTAAAAACCTGGAGCCTAAACTTTTCCTCCCTTCCTTCAAATGTCCAGGTTTCCCCTTGGTGACCTATGAAAACTGACCTCACTCAAATGCTGGGGAAGAAAGTCCCAGGTGTTGGCTGGCCTTCCTTCAAGGTTCATGCCAATTCCATGATATAAGGCCTCCAAATCCACTATTTGCCATTCATTCCTTTGGAGGAAGCATCACTTTCTCTAGGATTCTCTTTTAAAATACAAATCTCCTCTGGAGTTAGGAGCCCATTCAACCCTCAGATTGGAGGTCAAGGAAACTTAGTTTAATGCTGGGCTCTTGTCAGGCAGTAAATCATAGGGGTTGTGAAGAGGTCAGCCTGCCTGGGTTTTTATTTATTTAAAAATTTTTTTTTAGAGACACAGTCTTACTCTGTCACCCAGGCTGGAGTGTAGTGGCACAATCATAGCTCACTGCAGCTTGAACTCCTGGGCTCAAGCGATCTTCCTGCCTCAGCCTCCCAAGTAGCTGAGACTACAGGTATATGCCACTGTGCCCGGCTACCTGCCTGGGTTTGAAACCTAGCTTTACCATATATTTAATGGGGCGAGTTTCTAAATGCCTGTATGCCTCAGCTTCCTTATGTATAAAGCGGGAATAACCATGGCATCAGCCTCAGGGGCTCTCAGACAAGTACCTGGAACGCTGTACTAAGCAAGAGACAACTCTACTCAGAGCTTCAGTTGCTTCCTGCCCATAAAATGGGACAATAATCCCATTTATGCCTTTTTCATAAACTGTAGAGTGCTGCCCCCATGGGAGAGGTGGACATTGTGTAAGAACCCAGTGATCTGCCCTCTGCAGCCTGCCTCTAACTCCTTTCTCCCTCCCTCCTTTTCTCTTTACCTGGAAGAAGGTACCAGTGGCTGTGAGCTGGGCTCCAGGGGATGTCTGGTCCACGGAGGTAGTGATATCACTTCACGGGAAGAGCTGAGGGGACAAGGGGATAAACCCAGTGAACTCATTCATCAGTCCACCCTGCCTTCTACTGTCCCACTTAACCCTTAGTGAGTTCCCATCCTCTTCCCTCCCTATGCTGGTTGTGGGACCCACAGGACGGGTGACACTGAGTCCCTGCCCTGGGGAAGCCACAAAGCTGGTGGGGGGGCTGGCAGGACATACATGATCTAATCCCTAGCCACGAAACCCGGCACATGCAATCCACCTCCACGCATGCTGCCCACAAACCAGCCCCAGGCCCAGACAACCTGTTCCCTGAACCACTCCTTCAACTTCCAGGACCCACAGACCCAGGATCCAAAGCCCAGCCACCCTGGGGGCAGAGGCCCTTTCACACTGCCCAGGGACCTGCTTCTCTGAAGTAGCTGCCAAACCAGCTGTTCTTCTAAAGCAGCCGCTAAGGGAAGGCTGGTAGCCCGGAGGTGGGATCTGGGGCTCCACAATTACGTGCCTGAGCTCTGACTCATGCACCACCTCCCCCATCACCAGCTCCTGCAGCCAGCCGGGCACTGCCCCCACCCCCCGCCCAGGAACTGGGAGAAGAGATGGTACTGACAGGCCACGGGGAGTAGAGGGGCCAGAAGAGGCGAGAAGGAGACTGCAGGTCAGCATTGCAGGCTTCAGAGGAGCTAACACCTTGTCTACTAGGGGACACCAAGGCTGCAGGGACAGAAGCCTACCTACATCACACAGAGGCAGGGCCAGGGCTGGGACCTGAGCCTCCTGGTGCCAATATAACAACTCTCCCCAACCCAACTGGATTCTAGAGCCATACACCAGCAAGAAACACACAGCCAAACACACACCTCTGTGAGTGAACCAGGGGTGGACAGAGCTGGACTCAGAGACAGCTTAGAAATGACAGCCACTGAGAGACCAGCACTTGGGACACTCCGAGGCCTACCCCTCTGCACCTCCAGTCCCCAGGTTTCTTACAGTGCCCTGAATGTACAGCACTTTACAGTTTATAAAATATACTTGTTTCCTCTACCTCCTACAATGATCCTAAGGCCTAAGTGGCAGAGGAAATATAAATAGACCAATGGCTTCTCCTTTCAACTTTGATGTTTGAGAAGCCATTGGTCTATTTATATTTCCTGGGGCCTTGGACCTTGGAAATCTAGGGAACTTATTAAAATGCAGTCTGACTTGGTAAGTCTAGGCTAATGCCTGAGATTCTACATTTCTGATAAGCTCCCAGGTGATGCTGATGCTGATGCTGCAGGTCCCTGGACCACAATTTGAGTAGCAAGCCCAGAATGAGTTAAGAGCATGGGACCTGGAGTTGAACTACACAAGTAAGAATCTTGTCTCTTACTGTGTGACCCCCAATCTCCTTATGTATAAAATACTACTCCTAATAAAACCTACCCCATAGGGTCAATGTGGGGATTAAATTAGTTACCATATGTAAAACACTTAAAGTGATTATTATTTTAGATTTTAAAATGGAGGTTCCGAGAGGTGAACACACCCAGCAAAGTGGCAGAGCCAGAATTCAAGCTCAAACCGCCAAGCTGCACAAAATGTCACAGCCATAAACCCCTCCCCGCATCAGACAGACAGGGGTACTGAGGCCCAGAGAGGGGCAGAAAACCAAAATGACCACCAGAAAGTTGGTGTGAGAAATACAAGTCCATGACTCTGTCCCAGTGCTCCTTCCACCATACCTTACTGCCTGTCAGAAAGGAAAGTACCATGGCGTCTCCCCAGGGCTCAGCTCTGCTGTCAGCCTCGCCCGGGCCCACAGCTGCCCTGGAAACTATGTGTGGGGTTGGCTGGATGTGGAGGCTGCCCCCATTCCCACTCCGTCCTCTCTGGAGCCCCTGCCCACCAGGCTGGGTGAGGCAGAATGGTCTCATATCCTCCTGCCACTCCCCACCTCCTACCTCCAGCCTGTGCCCACTGCCCTGTGTCAGGTCACCCAGCTGGGGTCACAGGCAGAGGGTGACACGCCCGAGTCTGGCTCCACCCCCACCTTGCCTTCCCAGCACGGGGCCAGTGGGAGCCTGTGAGTCACTTGAAGGAAGTGCTTGGCCCCAAACAGGAAGTGGCTCTTCAAGCACAACCCCCCCATCCCCCCACCAGCACCCTGGGGCAGGTGTCTGGGTAGTGGAAGCTGGTGAAGGAAGGGAAGCTGATTGGGACACAGCAACATCTACTCAGATTTTACCTGACAGTTAAACTTGGCATGCGCCCTCCGCTTTTTGCTGCCTGGCCTGAGGACTTTTCTGCTGCGGACTGGCTGTGTGTCTTAGATACATCAGTGCCCTCTGTGATCCTCACCCATAGGATCATGTGCTGCACTAAAAGACTGCTATGGCCTGGTAGTCTAAATGAAATGAAGGATTGGAGCAAGTGAATATAGGGTTTTATTTTATTTTATTTTATTTTATTTCAAGTGATTCTTCTGTCTCAGCCTCCCAAGTAGCTGAGAGTACAGGCACGTACCACAGCCAGCTAACTTCTGTATTTTTAGTAGAGATGGGGTTTCACCATGTTGGCTAGGCTGGTCTCCAACTCCTGACCTCAGGTGACCTGTCCGCCTTGGCCTCCAAAGTGATGGGATTACAAGCGTGAGCCACAGTGCCCGGCAAATATAGAGTTTTAAATGAATGAAGAAATGCACATGAGTGAAATGAACGAATGAATTAAGATACCTAGACATAAAACTCAAGCTACAGCATAAGATCTATAATTTGTCTATTGTTCATTGTATGATAGAGAACTCTTTACTGGCAAGAAGACGCACCCCCAAACACCCTTGGACAGGGAAAAGGGGCCCCCACACATCATACACATCTCACACACACACACACACACACTCTCACAAATCAATTCATTAGAGTACACAGGAGCCTCTGTCATGTTACACTCATGTGACCTGTAATCCTAAACATTCACTCCTGATTAACACCACTAAGGCCCCAATGAAACTCTTCTCTTTTTTTCTTTAAGGCATGAGGTAGGGACTGGGTCTCACTATGTTGCCCAGGCTGGAGTGCAGTGGCTGTTCCTAGGTGCGATCATGGCACACTACCACCTCGAACTCCCAGGCCCAAGCAGCCCTCCCACCTCAGCCTCCTGAGTAGCTGGTACTACAGGCATGCTACCAGACCAGGCCTCTCCATTTCCTGAACTTGAAGAACAAAAGGTGGTTCTGTTAAGATGCTGTGAAGGTCTATGGTTTGTGTTGCTGCTGAGGGTGGAGATGGATGCTGCTTGGGGGAGGGATGTAGCGGGAGGGGCCTGAGTGGCAAAAATATATAAAGGGAGACAAGTTAGCTTGTCAAAGCCTTCCTCCCAGACAGCAGCCAGCACCAGCTTCTTGCATAAGCAAGCATCTCTATTCCAGTCCTGCCGCACATCCTTTATTTTGGAATTTCTTCCTGCTCCAATTTGTGATTCTAAAAGTACTCATGAATTAGTGTGATATTCACAAAAATGCATGTGGTGGCTGAGGAACATCTTATAACGTTGAGCAACTCACATTACTCAACGCTAATGGAACGTGAAGTCTGGTATTAATTCTTTAAATTTGCAAGTAGATGGACATTGAATGCTAAAACTGTGAATGGTTTCATTTCTATAAAATCTTCAAAAATTGAATTAATATTTTATCTCTATTTAAATACTTTATTTAAAAATCTGATCTTCAATAATTGTGATGGGTAGTGTTTTAATTTTGATAGATAATTTTATGGAATAAAAACACTTTTGAAAACATAAAATAAATTTTCCTGTGTTCACATTTACATTTTTTTTTTTTTTTTTTTTTTGAGATAGGGTCTCACTCTGTCACCCAGGCCCGGGTGAAGCTGACAGCAGAGCTAAGCAGTGCAGTTGTGTGATCTTGGTTCACTACAACCTCTGCATCCCAGGTTCAAGTTATTTTCCTGCCTCAGCCTCCCCAGTAGCTGGAATTACAGGCATTGCCACCACGCCCAACAAATTTTTGTATTTTTAGAAGAGATGGGGTTTCACCATGTTGGCCAGGCTGGTCTCCAACTCCTGACCTCAAGTGATCTGCCTGCCTCAGCCTCCCAAAGTGCTGGGATTACAAGCATGAGCCATTGTGCCCAGCCACAGTTCATTTTTATTTATCCCATAACATGTATTTGATTATTTTTATTTTAGCAAGATTACTAATTATATTGTTATAATCAAGATTTTCATCACTTGTGTTCTATTGATGGCAATAATCTAAAGGAATAAAAATAAAATGTAATTGTATTTAATGTATATAAAATTTGATGGCCAGATGTGGTGGCTCACGCTTATAATCCCAGCACTTTTGGGAGGCTGAGGTGGGCAGATTGCCAGAGGTCAGGAGTTTGAGACCAGCCTGGACAACATGGAGAAACCCTGTCTCTACTAAACATACAAAAAATTAGCTGAGCGTGGTGGCATGCACCTGTAATCCCAGTTATTCAGGAGGCTGAGGCAGGAGAATCACTTGAATCCAGGAGGCGGAGGTTGCAGTGAGCTGAGATCATGCCACTACACTACATCCTGGGTGACCAAGTGAGACTGTCTCAAAAAAAGAAAAAAAAGAATTGTAAGTCTTATTATTTATCTGAACATCATCAGTCTAACAACAAAATACCCAGAAATGTGCAATAATTAAATTCAGACATTCTTGATATTTTATCACTCTCAAATAAAACTATAACTTTACACATGTATTTCAGTGTACATTGTAAAGATACATTTGTCAAGGTGGGAAAATCAAATCTATTTAACAGTCTGCTGGCTTGCTTTACAACCTTCAAATATTTGACAAAGATATATGTATTTGTATTTTTGCTCTCAGTTCTCCAAATTTAGGGAGAGGCTTGTCTACTCCCCACCTACTACCTCTATATTGTGGGGCCCAGGCCACCTATGCTGGTGACTTCACGTCTGTGAGCAGCCGCTCGTCTGCCAGCCAGCCCTGCCTGCCCTAGTCCGCCTTTGAGAAGTGCTCTCTACACAGAAGGTCCTCATGCTTATGTCTTGTGCATGAGGCCATATTTCCAGGGCAGTAAGCACTCAAATTTCCTCCGGGGCAGTGACCACAACTTGACTGGCCTCTCCCCCAGACCCCGTACTCCTTAAAGTCCCTTCAGCTCCAACACCACCCTGCAGGGGAGCCAGGATATCCAGGGTCTTCCATCCCCAGTTTTTGTTAGGCCGTCCCCCTGGAAAGGCAGCCAGCTAGGCTGGAAGGGCCCAGCAGCCTCTGCTGCACCAGGCTGGTAGCCCCCCGCCAGCTAGCTGGGCAGTGGTCTGGGTGACCTGTGGCTCACAGCTGTTTTCCTCCGCCTCTGCACCCCCACTCAGTCTCCCTCCTGCCCCTCTCCTCTTGCCCCCTTCCTCTGGACCTACTAGTCACAGTGACCCATTTTGGGCTAAAGCCACCACAGTGTATCCTCAGTACCCTGACACCTGGGCCAGCAAATCTCCACATTCCTTGCCCACTGCCCTTCATAGCATCTTTCACAAAGAGCTTCCAGAGAGCAGGAAGTGAGTTCGGGAGGTGGGGGAGCAGAGGAGCAAGCAGGAGACGGAAAGCCAGGAGACCTGGCTTCTCTTCCTGGCTTGGCTACTGGAAGTTAAGTCAGCATCTTCCTGTGTCAAATGGGGATACTGGCACCTACCCAGACCCCGTCTTGGGATGACAGGGAGAACCAGGGAGCAGGATGGGACAGGGCTGTGTAAACTGTACAGTGTGCAGTGGATTAACAGGGGCCGGGCCCCATCTCCCTCGTGTTTCCTGCTCAGCCTGGCACAGTGCTGAGGGCCCATCTATTGTAATACTGCCCACCATTTACAAGGGCTGGCCATACTCTCTGTATGAGGCCAAGGTTTCCATGTATGTTGTCTTACTCCTCTTAGCCTCTCGCTGAAGATTTTCTTTTTTTCTTTTTTTGAGATGGAGTCTTACTCTGTCACCCAGGCTGGAGTGCAGTGGTGCGATCACGGCTCACTGCAACCTCCGCCTCCCAGGCTCAAACGATTCTCCTGCCTCAGCCTCCTGAGTTGCTGGGACTATAGGTGTGTGCCACCACACCCGGCTAATTTTTGTAATTTTTTTTTGTTGAGATGGGATTTTGCCATGTTGCCCAGGCTGGTCTTGAACTCCTGAGTTCAAATGATCTGCCCACCTCGGCCTCCCAAAGTGCTAGGATTACAGGCATAAGCCATCATGCCCAGCTGCAGTAGACATTTTTATATATGGCAAACAGAGGATCGAGAGGGTCTGGGGTCTCTTGGAGTCACACTCTTACTACCAAGCCAGTCTAGACACTAAAAATCCAGTCACCAACACACATTTCCTGAGCTGTCCTGTGTGCCTAGCAGACAGATGGGGCCTCTGCTAGAGAGGCCCACAAGCTAGTGGTGTAGACAGACACACCAAGCACATCATGTGAACAAAGGCAGCAGGACATGTAAGGGATGGAGGCCTTGATGGTGGATTAAAGCTGTCTCCCGGCCTCAACCCTAGCCTGGCACAGTGCTGGACCCGCCACAGGCAGCAGTGAATACCCAGGAGTGAACAAACTTGTTTCCCTGCCATCCACCGCCCCAACCTAGCCACTCCCTGGACAGTGAGGGGGCTGCCTCCTGGACAGTGAGGGGACTCTAGACTTTTTAGACCACTCTCTCCTCTGGGACCACCAGAGGGTGCCTAAGGGCACCCTCACTCTTGGTGCCTGCAGGTGTCCCAGGCCTTTGCAATGGATTGTATATTGAACCTGGTGAAAACAAAACTGTACCTATCTGAGCACAGAACCCCTTATACAATAGATACTCAATACATGGGTATCAGATAAGTTAATAAGTTCTTAGCAGTGACTGACCACTTCGGTGCCTGGCTCAGTTCATCCTGACCACTGAGGGCTTAATTCAAATTCTGACTCAAAGAGGTGACTGGGGGCCAGAGCAGAGCTGATAAAGAGTAAGATGCTCACTTAACTGACTGTGGGGCTGCGAGCAGGTCCTGGCCCTCTCTGCCCTTTTGCTGTGCGATCACTGGCAAATCATTTCACCTTTCTGGGTATCCACTGCATCAAGCAGGGATTAGCACCATGTTACAATAGCCTGATTTTAGGGGAACACAAACAAAACTGATTACAAAATAAAGCCCTGAGGCTCAGAGATGGGAGGTGACTTGGCCAAGGTCACACGGCAGGTGACAGAGTGCGGACTAACACCCAGGCCTGTCATGCTCTGTTGGAGAGGGAGCAGGGAGGTTGACTCTCAGAGGCCTGAGTGGGGAGGCCAGATCATGCGTAACATCTCTTGTGACGTTACAGGGGACAGGAGAGGGTAAGAGCAGGTGCCATGAGGGCTAACCCAGGCGGACATCACCAGTGAAAGTGAAAGTCATGTAGTCAGAGTCTTAGGATTTAGTCAGTACAGCCAGGAAGCACAACCTGTTTATTCGTTCCTGGAATGTGTTGACCAATCCAAGTTCCCCTAAGCTATCCCTGAGCACCTTCTATGGAAAGACAGAATGGGTGGGCAGGGAAGAAAAGCCAAATTCAACTCAGGTGGGATGGGCCACAAGGGTCTCGATTTCCTCTGTGGGTGTTTGGTGCCTCCATGGCCTTGAACTAACCTCTGCCCTTAAGTCTTGTCCACCTCCTGCTCGTCACTGATGCCCTCTGGGCTGGGTGGATGGGCTGGGGAGGAAGAACTACAGCAGGGCACCAGGGCCAGCCTCTAGGGCTGGGAGGGACCTGGACTGGTTGGAGAGATTGCCCAAAGCCAAGTCATCTGGGAGAACAATGGGGGCAGCAACTCTGTGGGATTTTGCCTCTGGGAGCTGACAGAGAAAGACCTGGGGCTGGAGGAGCAGTGGCACACCTGGTGGCTCCCAGAAGGCACTGCCCCTTGCTGACCACACAGCCTGGGATTCCCCCTTCTGCACACCCCTTTCTAATAGCTGTCTCTTGCTGGTGCCAGTTCCTGGGCAATCAGCACCTTACATGCTTATCTCCTATAATCTGTGCACTAATCATCCGCAGCAGACTGTCATGCTCCACCCACATTCATATCGTGGGGCGCACTGGGTTTCAAGCACCTGGCAGTGTGGGGCTGGGCTGCCCTCAGGCTGCTGGGCTTCCTTTGCCCACAAGCAAGGCCAAGACAGCCCCTTAGCAATGACCGAGGAGGGAGAAGCAGAAATTCTCCACCATCTTTGCCCCTGGAGGGCCACCCCTAGGGTATGACCTACAGTGTCCCCACCAGAGTTCCTCTGGAAGACAGAGCCAAAGTTCCTTCTACAGAGCTTGGCCAGAAAGAGCCTCTTGCATCTCCTCCTTCTCTTTCTGCTTCTACGTTTTCTATTCCCTTAGCAGGTTTCCCTTAGCAGGAAAGCTTCCTAATGAATCACTGTCATATGAATCCTTGTCTCAGGGTCTGCTTCTAGGTCACCCAACCTCAGACACCTGAGGTGGGTGCCATTACTGTTTCTATTTCAGAGACGAAGAAACCGAAGCTCAGAGACATGAACAGTGTCCTGTGAAAGATCCCTATCTTGCAAGCAGCAGAACGTGCACTTGAATTGACATCTGCCAAGTGCAGAGCCAAGCACTGACCCCTCCCCTTGGGCCCCGCCCCTTCATCTGCTGCCAGCATCATCAAAGCAGATTTACATCCCCAAATGTCACTGTCCCTTCCTGGTCATTGAGGCTAACTTTCCTTCTCTCTTTTTTTTTTTTCAACT
The DNA here is from genome assembly GCA_963573385.1 of Cacajao melanocephalus. Classification (NCBI taxonomy): domain Eukaryota; kingdom Metazoa; phylum Chordata; class Mammalia; order Primates; family Pitheciidae; genus Cacajao; species Cacajao melanocephalus. The sequence continues at coordinate 87,033 of CAUYLG010077184.1, read as the reverse complement.
GGAAGGAAAGGAGAAGAATGTGCAGATGATCCAAGGGGGATGACTAAGTCCTCAGATTCCTCTGGTTGGCTCAGACCCTGTTTTGGTCAATCCTTGTGAATCAGGGCGGGTCTGACATTCTGGGAATGCAGGGAGACTTCAAACCATCTTCATGAAAACAAGTTGTAAAAACACTGGCCGCCACTCCAAGTGGCCAGCTGATAGGCTTGGCTCCATGGAACAGGGTTGAACAAGTTCACCAGACGGGAACGCACAGCGGGAAAGACCTAGGCTAGACCCAAAAGAAGAACTTCCCTGTAATTGGGAGCTGGGCCCAGAGATGGGGATGGGTGTGGCCTCTTTGGAAGCAGGCCATCCATGTCTTGACCTTCCCAGGCCTTTCTTGTTTGCAGCGTCTATGAAGCCGCTTTGGTGAGCACAGAAGATACAACCACCACCAGAGGCCAAGCCTTCCCAGCCCTGAGCTTCAGCTCCTGGCCTGAACCTGGTTTATGAGGATGCTCTAAGCTTGTAGGGCTTCTGCCTCCTGGGATCCTCCCCACACCCCAGGGTGGCTGCTACCACTCTACCCTGCAGATGTGAAGACTGGCAGAGGTCAGGGCAGGACTGAGGGCTGCCCGCCCAGCACTGCACCTCCTCCACCCCTCTGCCCTCCACAGCCATCCCTCCAGAAAGCACCACCCCCTGCAGGCACCCTCCCTGCTCGCAGCAGAGGACTAGGCGGGTATCTACAGATGACCAGCTCACCCTTCCTCCTCCCTCTGGCCTCTTCTTTCCTCTTCTGGCTCCTTCCAGTCAGCAGTGAGCAGGCCTGGGGTTCAGGCAGTTTCATCCCCTCCACCCCTTCCCAGCTCTCCTCCCTTTTTCTCCTTCCTTCCTTCTCATCCAAACTTCTGAGAGTTGTCTACACCCATATCTCCACTTCCTGCAAAACCCACTGCCCTTTGCTGCCACCAAGTTCAACAGTGACTTCTGTGTGGGTAGATCCACGGGGCACTTCTCCAACCTCAGCCGACACTGCAGACCTCGCCCTCCTAAAAACAGCTTCCTTCCTTGGCTTCCAGGACATTGATTGCCCAGGTGTTCGTCCCCCTTTCAGGCCCCACCTGATCAGCCCCTTCACTGGCTCCTCTCTCTGCCCAGGCCTGAATGCTGCTGCTCTCAATCCTAAGCCCCCTTTCCCGCCCTTGCCCTTCACATTCTTTTTGGCAATATCGTCCACCCCACGGCTTCAACCACTTGTCTCTACCTGGACCAAGCTCAAGATCCAAGTATCCTGCAATCCTCTGGTCATCTGCACCCGGACATCCCACAGGAAGCTCATACCCACAGTGGCCAAATGGGAACTCCCCTCCCTTTCCACGTATCTCAGGGCACCTCCATTCCCTCCAACCTCCAGGCCTGGAAGATGAGAATCACCTCCCCATCTCCCTCTTCTTCAACCTCCCCAGTGCCATCTGACGCTAAGCCCAGCTCTGTTCTCCATCTCCTTCCTCTCATCTCCCACCAAACAGCCCTGGAGTTGCCACTCAAACTCCTCCTGCAGGAAGCCCTCTCTGACTCCAGCCATGCCTTCACCTGTTTTCATATGCCCAGTATAGCTATCCATTCAGCAGCCATGCCAGTGTCCAGCTGCACAGCTGACTGCCTGGACTGGCTCTGGAAGGTAGAGGCCAGGTCTGATCTGACCCTGGATCCCCAACACCCAGGCCAAGTACAGCATGAAGGGTCCCAAAGAGGTTTCTTAAATCTGAAAACTTGTATTTCTGCTGAGTTTGCCACATTGGTGAGGTCTGGATCTTCCCTCGGATCACAGGCCCCCAGAGGCAAGGCCTGTTCCCTGGCTTGGCCCCTCCTCACACTTAGCCCCTTTCAGAGCACCCTAACCTGCCTGCCATTTATGAGGAGATTATCATCGGGGCCCTGGAGAGAGCCTAAGAGCCCGCCTCATACTTGTGCAAAGACGTGTGAATGTACAGAAACATCCAAAAAGACAGAGAGTACGTATTCACAGACAGACACAGGTGACATGAGTGGGCACACTGGCACGAGCACACAGGCTCCCGGAAGTACGTGCAGCTGTGCAAAGACAGGTCCACAGGGACACAAACATCCTGGAAACAGGGACCCAGGCCATGGCCTTGCTCAGTCACCTGCTCCAGGGGTGAAGAATTTGGCTTAGCCAGGGCTCCAGGCTGGTGCTCAGGGCTCCAGAGCAGGGGCTCAAGGAGACATGGCAACAGCCCCCTGGACAGTCTGGCCTGTTCCATTTGGACTCTGAAGCTGTGATCAGAGTGGGGAGGGGTGCTGGGAGATGAGAGGGTAAGGGAGCAGGAGCTGCTCTCCACAGACAGGGTTGGGGGCAGAGGAGGAGGCCACCAGTCCTGCCAGGCTCCACCAGACCCCTCTGCAAAGGTAGTTACACTCCCACCCTCCCCTACCAAAGAGCCAATCTGAGCAGAGAACAATCATGAAGTTTAAAATATACTGGAAGGGGAGGGAAAGCAAGCCACAGTAGGTATGCACATCACATTCAAAACCGATGTAAATAACCTGCACCTAACACCTGGGTGTGAGTCCCATCAGTCCTGACCTCTCTCTACACCTCCAAGTCTAGTATCTCCCCAGACCCTGTTAATTTGGCCTCATAAATGGCTTCCTCATGATGGTACTCAAGCCTCTCATACTGCTGCCTGAGAAACAGAAGGACACCCTGGAACCTACATGCAAAACTTTTGTCAACCTGCCCCTCAACTCACTTTCCAGGCACTTCCTTCCCTCTTCATCTCAGGGTAGCCCTGCCACCTGGAGCTAACTCCCTGCTCCAGGGACTCCACTCTCCACTCGACACATTTACAAAGTTAATTTCTTCTGTGTAGAATGCCTTTTCACTTGCTTCAGTTTGGTGAACTCCTATAGATCCCTCAATACCCAAATGGGAAATGCTGCTATTCAGTGGATTGGCTTCCATAGTGGCAGTCACATCCTAAAGTCAGCACCTCATGAATAAGTTGCATATGGTCAAAATCCCCCTTGGCTTTATAGAGTAACCATTTCTATACAATCCCAGGCCTTGTTCTAGGCATTTCCTGTTTATACTCATCTAACTCTCACAACTGTAACAGATTGTATTTCCAAAGACATCTGTCATCTCCTGTACCCTCCTCTTACAAAGTGATGCTGACACCAGTCCCATGGAGAGAGGTGGGGTCCCTGTTACTCCCCCTTGAATCTGAGAGGGCTTGGGAGTAGTGGCCGAGGTGAAACTACGCCACTTCCAAGGACAGGTCATCGAGTGTGATGCAGCTTCTGCCTCCTTCACCGGGACGCTCCCGCTGGAGCCCTGCACCACTGTGTAGACACCGTGACTGCTCTGAGACTGCTTGCTGTGGGAAAGCTCAAACAAGCTCGCAGAGAGAGAAAAAAGGCCTAAGACTACACAAAGAGCAAGGGAAGCTGGGCTAAGCTCTGGGTGCCCCCGCTCCTCCCAACTATAAATGCCAACTGTCAGAAACTATATGAGACCCTGAGCCAGAGTCGCAGGGGTGAGTCCAACTTAAATTCCTGGCCTATAGAAACTGTGAGATAATGATTGTTCTTTTTTTCTTTCTTTTTTTTTTTTTTTGAGACTGAGTCTCACTCTATTGCCCAGGCTAGAGTACAGTGGAACAATCTCAGCTCACTGCAACCTCTGAATCCTGGTTCAAGTGATTCTCCTGCCTCAGACTCCTGTGTAGCTGGGATTACAGGTGTGCACCACCACGCCCAACTAATTTTTGTATTTTTAGTAGAGATGGGGTTTCATCATGTTGGCCAAGCTGGTCTTGAACTGAACTCCTGACCTCAGGTGATCCGTCCGCCTCAGAAAGTGCTAGGATTATAGGCATGAACCACCACACCCGGCCAAGATTGTTCTTATATAAAGGCACTAAGTTTTGAGGTGATTTGTTATGTGACAACAGCAACTGGAACAACTATAAAGTATGAACTATCATTCTCACCACTTCAGAGAAGGATCTGAGGCAGAGAGGCTAAGCAACTTGTCCAAGGTCACAGAGGCAGTAACTGGCAGAACCAGGATTTGAACCCAGGCAGTTTAGCTTCAGAATCCATACTATTCACTGCTATGCCATACTGAGTGCCTCCAAGGTCTGATTGGTCTCCCAGCCCACAGCAGGCCTCAGGGAGTGGTTGCTGAATAAATGAGTGAAGGAAGGAATAGGCAAATGAATGAATGAAACTGAGCAAAAGTAAAGTGAGCTCCCAGGTGTGAGACAAGGACCTTAGACAGCCTGCACCATGCAAATAGGTCTGACATGAGCGCCCTTGCTGCTGAAGCAGCTCCACTGTCCACAGCCCTGGGGGAAGTCAGGTGATAGAGGAGACTGGCAGGTGCCATTGGCCTCTGCCCACCATAGATGCTCATCTCTTGAGCCTCCTGAGATGTTCATCTCCCGGCCCCCTGCCTCCCCCAGCCCTGAATGCTGCAGATTAGATACAAGCCTCTGGGGAGCTGATCTCTCCTAAAGACAAGGCTTGCAGATCTCAGGGACTGCAGGGGGAAAGTCCCCAGGCTGGGAGGCTGGAGAGCCAAGTTTAATCCTAGCAAGGCCATTGACTGGGCTGTGTGAACTTGGGTGAGTCCCTGCCCCTCTCTGTGCACAGGTGCCCTCCAGCTCCAATATTCTAAGACTCTTCAGGTGCTCAGCTGGTCTCATGGATGGGGTGCAGGTGAGCTGTGGGTCCTATAGCCATGGGCAAAAGGGACCTGTCCCTAGAGGGAAAGTGGATAAGAGAATAAATCCCACCTACCACTCACTGCAAGCCTGCTGTATGTCAAGCATTTCAACATGAACAATTTCTACTCCTTGCAGCAATCCCACTGGACACAGTGGCAGGTGAGGAGAGTCTTAGACTCAGCTAAAGGGAGACTAAAAGTCAGGGTCCAACCCAGGCCCATCCAATTTCAAAACTCCCACTCACAAGAGCCAAGAAGTAGAAGCAACCCAAGGGTCCATTGACAGGTGAATGGACAGACAAAATGTAGCCTAATCACATAACAGAGCAGCATCCTGCCTGAACAAAGACGGGGATCCCATCACAGGCCACAGCGTAGATGAACCGTGAGGACACTATGCTAAGTGAAATAAGCCAAATACTGTATGCTTCCACTTACATGTGGTATCTAACATAGTCAAACTCAAACAGAAAGTGTAATGGTGGGTGGCAGGGGCCAGAGGAAGGGGGAAATGAAGAGTAGCTGTGTGACAGGGATAGGGTCTCAGCTTTGCAAGATGAAAAGCTCTGGAGATCTGTTGCACAAGAATGTGAATATAGATAATACATGGAACCATATTTAAGACGGTTAGGATGATACATTTTATGTTTGTTAACATAAAATAATACAATTTTTATAAATACTCTCACTCTTGAGGCAGACGGGGAGATTAAAAAGGGTATTAGGAAGGGGAGACCGGAAAGGATAGAAGAGGGGCATTTGAGCTGGGCAGGATTTGGGCAGGTGTGGATGGGCCTGGGGCACTACAGACAGAGGCTTGGACCTTTGGCCCCTGGCCTCCCTCTCAGGATCCAGCTGCCTCCACCCCATGCCACCTCCAGCCCTCCAGATCGCCACCGAAAAGCAGTGCCCCAGAGGAGAGCAGGCATTGACTTGAAAGAAGGAATTTCCTGAACACCTACTACGTGCTCCCAGGCCCACTCACTGATTTGGGCCAGTCCTTGTCCTTTTGGGGCCCCAGTCTTCCTATCTGTACCAACAGAGAGTGACCTGTGATTCCCAGGTGTCCTTCCAATTCCAAGGAATAATCTCTGAGCGGGAGGCGGGAGGCACCAGAGACCTGCAGAGAGGGGAACCAGGATACTCTCTGGTCAAAAGGCCAGGAATCTGGAGCCGCAGCCTCATGATCCTGCCCCAGGCAGCCTCTACTCACTTCACGGAAGGGAAATCTGAGAGCTAAGTGGGTTTGGTTTAATTCAAACTTAACCAACATGTGCCAGCACCTACTATATTTGTGATAGGGCTACAATTCCTCCCTCAGTCCAGCACTGTTTCTCCTATTCCATGCTGCCAAAAGTCGAAAAGACTCTAGCAAAAGGTAAAGCATGAATCATTGCAGTCAGAGAGACAAAATCCTCCATGCCTACGGCTCTCTCCAAGAATTCTGACTCTTGCCTCTTTCCCCTGGCTCTCAAGAACCCCTAGTTTCTCTCCCAGAAGGAACGGGGAGGGGCAGACCTTGTTTCTAATACCAGCTCTGCCAAGTACCAGCTGGGCCTCTGTGTCCTCACCTGCACCATAGGGATAAGGACCCTTCTCAGAACCCCTTGGGAGGGTTGGACATGGCAAAAGCACAAAATGCTGAGCACAGGGCTTGGCACACAGTAGGCATTCAATAAAAGGTTGCCATCATCTGTTCTCTCCTTTCCAGACAAAGATATTTTCATTGATCTGTTGGTTCCTCTCAGCGATGCTTTGTTTGTTTGAGCTCTTCCCAGAAGACACTCCCCGCAGGAACACTGGGTGATGCTCCTCAGCCAGCCCCAGGGAAGAGGAAGGAGGAGGGATGAACTTACTTGATGGAAAAAGGAAAATTCACCATCAAGTAGACACAAGAGAGCAACCCCGGGGAAGCCCAGCAGCTGCCCCTCCACCTAGGAGGACCCAGGGTAGCCCCAGATCCCGCTTAATAAGCTCCCTGGGGCCTGGCTGGGAGGCCTGATACGATCCGGCTGCTACTTAAATCGCACAAAGCCTTCTATTCTTAGCTGAGCAGGGGCCTGGTTCCATCCCAGCTGTCCATTAGCACTAACCAGCCCCAGGAACACCATCACAGTGGCCAGTAAAGACCACAAGGAAGGGCAGGTGCAGCCCTATGATCTGACTGAAGCCCGAGGCCTACCTGAGGGGGCTGCAGAGGACTCCCCTGTTGCCAGAGCATCCACAGAGCCTGAGAAGGGCTCGCTGGCCTGGATGAAGGTTTGGATTGTGACCCCAAGGCCACCTCCAAGTCTGGATTTCATATCACCAAGATTCTATGGTTCCATGATCCCATGCTTCCAAGATGTGGAAATTGAGAGAGTCCATGGTTCCAAGGACCAAGGTTCCAAGATGCCAACAAAGACAGGATGGACGCTGGGCTCTAGAGGTGCACCCTGCCCCTGCCCCCTCTCCTTCTCTGTCCATCCCTTCAGAGGCAGAGGATAGCCAGCTCTATCCCAATCCTGGGGTCCCCAGGCAGGGCAGTGGCACAGACAGCACGGTAGGCTCGACACTGAAATCAGCAACACTTGTTTTATGCCACCCCTAATCCACTGGGGCAAGAATCCCTGGGGAACTTCTGGGCACTGTAGGACAAACAGGGAAAGAAAGAGAGGAAGGGCCAAAGCTGCCCTGGGGCCCACCAATGCCAGACGCTGCTGGGCAGGGTGTTCCGTGTCTGCTCTGTGCCAGCAGGGCCAGCATACCCCTGTTAGGCGAGCACGGGGAGGCTGGGTGGGCTACCCAAGGTCACAGGCTGGAAAGTGCAGGAGCCGGGCCAAGGACGCGAGGCCAGGCTGGCTTCAGAGATCACTGCTTCCCTCACCCTGCTTTGCTGTAGGCCACAGCTTCCTGGGACCACTTCTTCCAACATCCTCTTAGAGGGGAAAACTGGGGACCAGAGGGAGGAAAGGCCTATGATCAAGGTCACACAGAGAATTAGTGGCAGAGCTGGACATAATCCGTCCCAGGCTGGGGGCCACTGGCTGCCTCCAAGCCCCACTGGGTCGCAGCCACCGAGCCTTCTCTGAATTCCTCCTTTCCAGCCCAGACTGGGGCTCCTAGGGCAAGGCTGTCTCCTGTTCCCTTAGTCTCGGATACAGTCGTTGCCCCACGAGGCCATCTGAGTGACAAGCCAAGAATCAGGGGATGGGACAGTGGGCTGATGTCTCACACCCAAGGCTGGCCAGCTGAGCACACACATGGTCTGGAGAGAGCTGATCCTGTCAGATGCTGGGGACACTCACAGGGACACTTGTCAGGAACACTCACAGGCTAATTAAGCAGCTGTCCCATTAAGGAAAGTAAATTAGGCTCCACTGCACTGACCATCACAGAGCCTGCCAGTCACTAGGACGGGACACCAGCCTCAGCTGCTTGAGCCCTTGACCTGTACCCTGGGCTGTCATCCCCCAACACCCACCCCCAGCACCCACTATCAGTTGCTTTTTTTTTTCTTTTTCCCAATAGGATTTTATAGATTATTTTTCATCTGAAGCTCACAATGAGGCTAAGAATTAGGTACTTGTTCACTCCAATTTATAGGACAGGGTGGACAAGGGACTCGCCCAGGTTACCTGGCTAATATGATAGAGTCAGGACTCACACTGAGTGGCTTACCTGGTCCCAGAGGAAAGGTCAGCAAATACCCGGGTGATCTGGAAGTCCTTCTGATGGAGTCACAAGGTATAAAAATGTGTCTAAGCTGCACTGACCATTTTGAGTAAGTTGACAAAAATTTCCTCTCTCTTGCTTAGAGAGACCGCAGGTCAAGTATCTAAAAACATCCAATTTCTTTGCTCTGGTTTAGCATTAGATCTGCCCTGCACATCAGTGGCTTGCCACATAGCCAGTGCCCTCCTGGGTGTGCCACCCACTGGGTTGATTTGATCTCGAACCAGCCTTGTGACGTTGGCCTTATCATCAGCATCTTAAAATGAGGCTAGCTAAGGCTCAGAGAGGCCCAGACACAAATTCAAGCTTGCACAGGCACAGGGATGGAGCCAGGACAGAAAGCCAGGTATGTTCCTGCTCCGCCTTTTTAAGACAGGAGGAGAGTTGGAGGAGGGTAAATTGACGTTTGTTCACTGGGACCTTTTTAAAATAATCTGCTTAAGTTTACATCAATATCCCACTATATCTTTCTCCCTGCCTGCCACTCTGCCTCCCCCACTGTGGCCCCCATGCCAATCTAAGCAGAGGGAGCATCTGTGATGCCTCTCGGTGCCAGCCTCACCAGCTGTCTGCCCCTACTCCCCCCGATAGGGCCAGGACCATTTGGAGCTGCTCAGGAACAAGGGCACTGAGAGGGACCCCCAGAATTCCAGGAGAAGGGATGCTGGAACAACCTAGCCTTGTCCCTCCAGCACCTATCCTGGGCAGGTGGTTTTCACCCAGCATGCTGTGACAGGCTGCAGACCTCCCAGAGTGGGTACCTGAGGCCCTGATGAAATAAAGCAGAGTCCACATCGAAGACTTTGGTCATCCCGACTGACATCTCCTGACATGAACGGGGAGGTGGAAGGGATGTGGAGTGACGGTCTTGTTCTCAAGCCCCTGAAGCTGTGCCCACCAGCCACCCAGGGATGTAGGACACAGAGGTTCCTGTATGTGGGCAGGCCATGTTAGACCCAGACTGTAAACAGGACAGACAAGTTGGGTGTGTGTGGGGGTTCCTGACATGTGCTCCCAGCCTTCCCCAGAGGCCAAGACCCCAGGGTTGCAGCCAGGAAAGGGGTAGTATCTGGTCCCAGGACCCAGCAGACAGGATGGGCAGCACCATCTTTCTTTCTGTTCAAACACATACAGACCGGGCTGCAGACACACAGTTCTGGCCTGTGTGTGCAACTTGTACATAATTCACAGGCTCCTATTGCTCTGACCTGGATAAAATGTACCAGCAGGGGCAGCTTGCGCAGAGAACAGTGAGTGGATGCCAGGGAGCACTTCCTGAAAAGAGGCAAGTGGGCCAGAGGCTTAGGGGATTAATAGAAATTGGACAAATGAATATTGTTAATGACAAGAACTGTTTACTTGTCATTAACAAGTAAAGTTTGTAGGGTAAGTCAGTTTACAATTCATGTTGACAAACTTTATCTCATTCGGTCTTCATAAAAGTCCAGTGTGGAAGTTACTTTGACAGGCAAGAAGGCAGAGGCTCAGAGGCTGAGTCACTTGCTCATTTTCTTTCTTTCTTTTTTTTGAAACAGAGTCTCACTCTGTTGCCCAGGCTGGAGTGCAGTGGTGTGATCTCGGCTCACTGCAACCTCCATCTCCCAGGTTCCAGTGATTCTCCTGCCTCAGCCTCCTGAGTAGTTGGGATTACAGGTGTGCGCCACCACACTTGGCTAATTTTTGTATTTTTAGTAGAGATGGGGTTTCTCCATGTTGGTCAGGCTGGTCTCAAACTTCTGACCTCAGGTGATCCACCCACCTCGACCTCCTAAAGTGCTGGATTACAGGTGTGAGACCACACCCAGCCTAGTTTTTTGTAGTTTTAGTAGACACAGGTTTCACCATGTTGGCCAGGCTGGTCTCGAACTCCTGACCTCAAGTGATCCGCCTGCCTCAGCCTCCCAAAGTGTTGGGATTACAGGCATAAGCCACTGCACCCAGCTGCCCATTTTCACATAGATGGAAGCAGAGCTCCCTCCCTGTGCCAAGCTGCAGCGTGCGTTCAACCCCACCGCCATTCCCAGTCACAGGACACCAGGGAATGTCCTTCTGGGCTCAGGGGGCCAACTGCTGAAGGGAGAGAGCATGTGGGGGCAAAACTCCCTGGCAGCAGGAGGGCTGTGCGCCACTCAGGACACCATGGTCCCTGCCCTGCTGGGGCAACCCAGAGGACCCTGAGGCAGGGGACGGGGGAGTGGTCAGGCCTTCCCCTGCACAGGCATCGAGAACTCCTGAGAGCTCTTCAGAGTAGGAAGGGAGGTGCCAGGTGACCCTGCTTGACCACGAGTGTGAGGAACATGAAACCTACAGAGGAAGAGTCCAGAAAGTCCACAAACGCCCACTGGGCACCAGTCAGGTGCTGGGGACACTGGGATGAATGTGACCAGCTCTGAAGAGGCTCCTCATCAGGCAGGCACCTGCTTGGCTGACGCTCAGACCCTCATAATCTACTCCAGAAACTTCTCCAGCCCCATCTGACCTCCTTTTCCCTCCTCTGCTCCCAAGGCCACGGGCACCTTACAAGGTCCTAATGACGCAGTGTCATGTGCAGCCTCCTTTCACCTCTGCTCCCACTGTCGTTCTTCCAAGAGTGCCCTCCAGTCAGCTGGAGCCCATCCGCCCCCCACTCCCCCATCTCTTCTTTGCAGAGCCTCACTTAAGTGCCCCCCAACCCCACACTCAGACTGATGGACCCCAGGAGGAAGCTCGCTCCCTTCTCCCTCTCCCCTCCTCAGGGCCTCCCCATGCTTTTGACCTCCCTTGCAACATCTGTCCAGCCTGTGCACTCTGTCCAGGCTAATGGGTCCTGGAATTGCCTCACTCTTTGCCCCTGAGGACCTGGGACTAAGAAGGTGCAGCTCCACTGAACTGCGTAAATGTGTCACCCACTCAATGCAACATCCCAGAGCGATTAACAAATCACTTCTTCCTTTTAAGGCATGCATTTAAGGCTTGTCTTTCTTTAAAAACCCTCGGTGGGCACGGGAAAATGAAATGGAAGAATCTTAGTCAGATTTGTCTTGGCATTTCCAAGTTCTGGCTCTGTTCCTGGCACACAGTACATGTCTGAGATATGCTGGTGTGGTGGATGAAAGAATAAAAATATCTCTACCTGCCACTTGCACCTGCTGCCTGAAGTCCCACCATTATCACCGAATCTTCCCTGGGGCTAGAGTATTCCCTGTGATGCTCTCTTGTAATGCAGTCCTGGGGCAGGAAACCAGCTGGAGGCTTCCACGTGCAAAACAGCAAGGTCAGGGTTCGCCCATGAGATCTTCTCACAGTGTTTTCTTGAGATTATGTGTCCAGACCCTGCTCTTTGACCAAGGAGTTGCATGTTCAAATGACCTTAGGAAAGGCTGACTGCATACTGGGCCACCCACTGGGGTCCCTAATTCATATTAATACATTAAAGAACCTGAGCAGGCCTGTTTGGATTTATGTGACCTAGTGTTTCCCAAATCTGTACGCTCATGCATCCTCAAATCCATTGCCATCCCACAAGACCAGGGCTCCTCAGGGGACAGTTTGGGAAGTGTGGACTAGATAGTGGGCCTGGGTCCGAGTGGGACAAGGTCTGCAGGCTGAAGGGTGTCTGTGGCTGCCACCCAGCCAGGGCCACACTCCCTTGCGCTGACCATTTTACAGAGGCAGAAGGTCCAACCTCAGCCACCACCACCAATAGTTCATGACAGACACAGATAATGAACATGGATTCAGACAGCTTCCAAATGCAGCACAAAGGAGGCGGAAAGTAACAGGCCCGGCTAGAGACCTGAGTGAGTTCCAACTGTGATTTTGTGCGCACTGCTGGCCATTGGGCGGTGGACCCCATCCTGCTAAGCTTTGCTTTTGTTGTCTGCAAAATGGGGATAATGCTATTCTTAGGGCTGCTGTGACAATTCATGTGGTAATGTAAGCAGAGGCAGATTATAAACTGTCAAATCCTGTGCCAGCATTTGCTATGTGCATCATTATTTCACTGCATACAGGGCGAGAAGGGTGTGGTCACATCTTGATTGATCACAAGCCACTGCAGAGGTCCTTAATCAGGACAGATCGGACAGATGGATACATGGATGGATGGATGGATACATGGATGCATGGATGAATGGACAGACAGAATCCCCAGTGCAACACCGGCTCACCAACGGCTGGTTGAATAGGTATGAATGAATACATGAACCAATTCTAGTAAGGTCAACTGTTCCATTTCTTAGACTCCAATTGGTAGAAGCAGCAAATTGGGAAGGACACACACACACACAAACACACACACACACATGCAGGAGGGGAGAGGAAAGAGGTGCAGCTCTCTGGAGGCAAGTCTGTGGGCAGCAGGATAAAGGAACAGACAGGGTTGGAAGAGCCAGAAACCAGAGTTGAAAATGTGCAGCAGCCTAGGGTCACCTGGCACAGGGGTCAACCCATGTCGGCATTCTCAGCAAGGCAGGCGGGATTCCTAAGGCCCGTCCCTCCAGCCATCCATGTCAGCATTATTGAAGGGAAGGAAGTGATCAATCCCTTTTGCAAAGGTTTCCTGTTAGAGTTGTTTTTAATGGGATACAGAGCAGAAAGAAGTCTTTAGGGCCAGGTGCAGTGGCTCATGCCTGTAATCCCAGCACTTTGGGAGGCTGAAGCAGGCAGATCACCTGAGGTCAGGAGTTCGAGAACAGCCTGACTAACATGGAGAAACCCATCTCTACTAAAACTACAAAATTAGCCAGGCGTGGTGGCAGGAGGTTGAGGCAGGAGAATCACTTGAACCCGGGAAGTGGAGGTTGCAGTGAGCTGAGATCACACCATTGCACTCCAGCGTGGGCAACAAGAGCAAAACTCCGTCTCAAAAAAAAAGAAAGAAGTCTTTAGGGCAAGAAGACACAGGTCTTAGCTGCTTCGTCTGGAAAAATGCTTCTGACAGTTTATACAAATTCATCAACACACATATGCACAGGACGAACATTTTTAAAGTGCCTACTGTGTGCCAGGCAAGTGCTGTTGGGCACTGGGGACACAACACCATGTCCAGACATCATCACACATGGAAGGTTCTGGATAAATGAGGTGTCGGGTCACTTGAGGATGGAGAGGGAGGTTTTGTAGAAAAATTCACAGACAAGAAGTCTGGAAGACCAAGTTAAATCATTACATGACCTCAGACAAGTCACCATCCTTCTATGAGCCTCCATGTTCCCATCTATAAAGTGGGGCTGATAAAAATCATGAAAACTATTACCTGGCACCAGACACTGACCCAGCAGTTACAGATGTTCTCTTAATGCACACAGCCAGCAAGGCAGGTATTGCTAACAATTTGTCGTGGGGTAAATTGTCCCTTTCACCGATGAGCGACCTGAGACTCAGCTGGTTACCAACAACCTTAAGGTCAGAGAGTTGGTGGGAGTCTGGGAGTAAGCTCCAGTGTGTCTGATTCCAGAGCCTACACTCTCCCTCCCTCCCAAACAAGTCCCACACTTCCTCCTCACAGACTGCTGTGAGGATGTGATGACATCATAGATATCAAAGCACTTTGTAAACTATTATGTGTCCAAAGGCAACAAGAAGTCAGTCCTGACTCCTCCGTGAAACCAAACACTGAAGTTCACAGGGGCACTCAGAACTGGCCACAGACCAGAACTCCTGGGTTCCTTGCTCTCAACCTCTGGCATTCGTCGGCTAACTTCCTCTCAGGGAAAGGGACCCGGCAATCCCAGGAGCCCAGATGACCCCTCAAGGCCCACAGAGTAGGTTTCCTCCTAGACCAGGAAACCACCTGGCTCGTAGCCTCCTGACTGTCCTACACTTTACTCCTGACAAGGACCTAGAGGGCACGGCCTGGCCCAGGTGCCATGGGAGCTGCCCCAGGGACCCTTGCCACTCCCCGCTGACAGGCTATGGGACCTCGGGCCAGTCGCCTCACCTCTCGGAGCCCCAGGTTTCCCACCTGAAAAATGAGGGTTGAAAGCAGATTTCATGTGGGAAAGGGTCCACTCCAAGGAGAGACTCCAACATGACTGCCCTTGAGCTGGGTAGATCAGCTGAGTGTATAGGAAGGGGAGCGCCAGGCTCTCAAAATCCCTGGTTTGAGGAGGGAGGTACAACCCTACCTACCAGGAATTACCCATCTAACCTTGAATTCTCGGCCTGCCCTTGGCAGTCCTGGTCTAAGAGGTGGACTCAGCTGCTGCCACCAGCCAGCCACCAGCAGGACCCAATGTGCTGACTTCCAGGTTGGCTAGGGTCGCAGCAGGTGAGAGGTAGGAAAAGGGTCTTCAGGCAGAACTACATATGTCTTCACTGGAAGGACCTGGGCCCCAGAGCACAGACATCCTTGCAGGCCCACGGTAGCCCGAAAGGGTTGCTAACTGGCTTCAGGCCATACAGTGAGATGGAGGTGCCAGGACCCAGGCCTTTAGGCTGAGCCCAGGGCTCTCTGTACTGGCCCACAGTCACCCCTTTTGGAGCATGGATTAAGCAGAGAGAGGAAGAACAGTGTGAAGAGTTAGGATGATACACCCCCCTATCCTGCCCCAGTAAAGAGACTCTGGCCATTGACAGCTGGGTCCCCAAGCCCCAAGATGAAAATCAACACCCAGTCACACCGCATTCCCTGCTTCACTCACTGCAGGCACTGACGGGGCACATCTGGATGAAGGAGGGGCTGAGTCTGCCTCTGCAGAGTCCCAGCAAGAGGAAGAGGGCTCCAACTGCAGCAGAATGGACTTCAGTTCGTCTCAAGAAAGAACTTCCTACGGCGGCATGAAGCATGAACAGCACGCAGAGAAGGGGGGCACAATGCGGGCAACTGCAGCATCTCCTCTGAAATACAGGATGCTGTCTCCTCCACCATGTCATTTTACTTTCAAACCAGCCTGGAAGGTAAGTGTTGCTGCTCTAATTTTATAGGTGAGCAACTGAGGCTCAGAGAGGCTAAGTGACTTGCCCAGGTCTTCTAAGTTCCACTCAAAGGAGGCAGAGCCAGGATTCAAAGCCAGAACTCTGACTCTGAGGCCCACACACCTCCCTTCTCCGGAAGCATACCTGCCATGGGCATCTCCCTGCGCCGTCTCAGATGCCCAGGTGTGGACTGGTGGAGATGCCACGGGCATTCCTTTCAGAAAGGAGAGGGAGTGCTCACTTGTGGCCAGCTGTAAAGGGCTCTGTGTCCTAGGCCTGCCGGCTGTGCCCCTGCAGAAAACACCTGGTGTGGGCTTCCCACGTGCTTTCTGTGCAAAGTGCCGTGTCTTCTGTCCTTTCCCCGACCATGCCTCCTCTTGGGCAATGCTCAGTCCCTGGCACCTCCTCTGCTCTTAAAGAAGAGCAGTTTGAAGCGATGCCCATGATTACATGTGCAGGCCTCCTCTATCCTCTGCTCCCTGCTTGGCAGGAACCCCCCCCACCCAACTCAACACCCAGATTCCCCATCACAGGGCCTGGCAGCATTTGGTGGCACCTGCTGCACAGCCTGTCCCAGGCCTGCCCAGCCCCACATTCCTCTTACCTGGCATTCACAGGCTCCTGGGAGACCCTCTGAATTCAGAGTGGCATGGCTCATGGCACCCTGGACATGGGGGACAGGTTCTGGGTCCAGGGCTGTCCCCAGAACTGTGGCAATGACTGCCCAGCTCTAAGGAAGGTATGCAAAGTGGCCACATCAGGGCCAGCTCTGGGCTGGGGCCACTGCTCTGTGCACCTGAGTTCACCTGACAACAGCCTACCTGTGACTTCTGCTCCACTCCAGAGGGTCCTCTGTGCCTGACAGGGTCACCCCAGAAGCCACCTGTAGCTTGCTTTGGGGGAGGAGGCAGAGATGGACAGGTGGGTACCTCCAAAACTCCTCTCCCGGAGACGTCTTTGGCGGCTGGGCTGCTTATTCATCTTTGGGGTGGGGGCTGAAAGTCCCCTCATTAAGAGGTATGATAAAAACAGACTATCTTTAAACTGTGTCCTAAGGACGGTGTGTTCAGTGGACTCCCCAGCTTTCGACAGACAGAGTGAGGAAGTGTCTTTGCTTTGCCTCTCCTGAGCCACTCTCCACCTTGCTTGGGGCCCTGGGAACTGACCTCTGTGGACTGTAATGGGCTCTGCACTGCTGGCTTCCAGGGAGATGCACCCAACAGGAAGCACCAATGCAGGACTGAAGGAAAGAGGAAAGAGAGTTGAGGCCTCTCCCCTGTGAGGTCTCCTGGGTTGACTGGGTCCCTGCACTGATGGCCACAGCCCCTGTCCCTATAGCTGCCTACTTCCCTTACTCCTTCAGCCCTGGGTGGTAACTGTTCCCAGACACTGCTAATCCCTTGGTGCTGCACTGCCCCGTGTTAATTTGTCACACACCCAATGCCTGAGCCAGTCACTCTGGGTTGATGCACCCTCACTGGCTGTGCCGAGGCCAGGAGACCAAGCACTGCCACCAATGGCCTCCTTTAGAGCCTTCCTCTGTACAGCCCTCAGGGCCTCCTCTGCTCTGAAAGAGGGGCAGTTTGAAGGGATGCCCATGATTACACATGCAGGCCTCCTCTGTCCTCTAACTTAGCTTGGGCCTGGTGGGGCGGGGGAGGGGAGCAGGTTGGTGGAGTGCTCGGACCAGCCAGTGAAGAAGGAAGGGGCAGGAGGCAGAGGTCAGCTCCCCAGCAAGTGCACTCACTGATAGCTCTTGAGTGTTTAGTATATGGTACGCACTGCGCTCCACATACCAAAAACTTCATTTGCTTCTCAGGAAATCCCAGGAAGTCCTTCCTACTAATGCATTTTACAGGCGTGACAACTGGTGCTCAAAGAGATAAAATGGTTCTTCCAGGGTCATCCTGCCAGTAAGTGGCAAAGCCAGGACTCAATATGTTTTCTGTCTTCTGTATGGTAGACACATTGGACAGCGATAACTGGACTTGAGCAAGCCCTAAGAATGACCTCATATGGCAGACACACCTGAATGCGGTTTGGTTCTGAGCTAAGGAATCCGGGAGTAGTCAACCCAGAGATCCATTCCTTATCTATGAGGAACATCTGAGCTCTCAGCCCATCCCACTGAATGTGTGGGCCAAACAGAGGATTCAGGCCTGCTGTTTTGCGGTAAATGAAGGTTGCTAGGTGAAGACTGTTAGGGGGAGGTGCTAAGTGAAAATGCTCTAGAAACTGCACACTTTTAGGCTGGGTATGGTGGCTCACACCTGTAATCCCAGCACTCTGGGAGGCTGAGGTGGGTGGATCACCTGAGGTCAGGAATTGGAGACCAGCCTGACCAACAAAATGAAATCCCATCTCTACTAAAAATACAAAATTGGTCGGGCGTGGTGGCGCATGCCTGTAATCTCAGCTACTTGAGAGGTTGAAGCAGGAGAACTGCTTGAACTCGGGAGGCGGAGGTTGCGTGAGTGAAGATCGCACCATTGTACTCCAGCCTAGGCAACAAGAGCAAAACTCCGTCTCAAAAAAAGTGCGGGGGTGGTGCAGGCATGGTGTATCATGACTGTAATCCCAGCAGTTTGGGAGCCTAGGTGGGCAGATCACGAGTCAGGAGTTTGAGATCAGCCTGACCAACATGGCAAAACCCTATCTCTACTAAAAATACAAAAATTAGCTGGGCGTGGTGGCGGGCACCTGTAATCCCAGCTGCGGCAGGAGAGTCGATTGAACCCAGGAAGTGGAGGTTGCAGTGAGCTGAGATTGCGCCATTGCACTCCAGCCTGGGCGACAAGAGCAAGTCTCTGTCTCAAAAAAAAAAAGAAACTACACACTTTTTGCAAGTGGCTGTGGTTCTTTGGTCCAGCTGGCAGCCACTAGACTCTCTCCCCTACATGTGAGCCCGAGTAAAACCCCATGTCTTGTTCACTGGCTCTGGGTCTCCTCTTTGGCCTCTTGAACCTGGTACCATCCTCACTGGCACCAATAGGGGTCTGCCACAACACTTGGGCACTACTTTGAAATAATTTTAGTGAACTGGCTCACAATCACAGCAGAGCTGGATGAGTTAAGTGGGGTCAATTATTGGTGAGGACTTGCACAGAGGCCTCCAATGTTTCCTGGACACTCCCCCCAGATTAAAAAAAAAAATCCTCTGACATTCTTCAGTTCTCTCAGGTGGGACAGAGGCCCCAAACAGGCGGTGCAGTTGGGTGTCCAGGTTGGAAAAACAAGCAGATTCAGACAAGGCTTCATTGTTAAGGAGAGTCTGACACTTTGACCATTAAATCAAAACCAAGCAAAACAAAATACTTACTGCCTTGTCTTATCTTAGAAAGGGGACAGTGGGAAGGGCCCTGGCTGCGTGTTGATCCCAGCCCAACCAGAGCCAGTCTCAGAGATCTGGCCTCAGGTGGCTGGGGCAGGGAGTTTAGGGTGTCAGTCCAGCCCAGTGTCAGGTATGGTGCGGGTGCTTGCCATGTGTGGCCTCGTCTGGCCTCTGTGGCCCTTTCAGAGAGATCTCTGTTATTGTCATTTTTCAGATCAGGAAACCGAGGCTCCAAGAAGACATGCAGGAAGCAGCTGCATGCTGGAACCCAGGTTAACTGGATTACCAAGTCTTTCCACTCCCCTCATCTCTCCAGGCAGGGACGTCCCGGGGAGAAGGGGCAGCCCCGGAAGGAATGAG
The DNA here is from genome assembly GCA_963573385.1 of Cacajao melanocephalus. Lineage (NCBI taxonomy): Eukaryota > Metazoa > Chordata > Mammalia > Primates > Pitheciidae > Cacajao > Cacajao melanocephalus. Next base: position 67,993 of record CAUYLG010077184.1, on the reverse strand, counting down.
CTCCTTGTCCTGGGGATATGCAAGTATCATCTTGGGACACTGTGGGAGGCAGGCTGCAGAGGGCAGCTCTCAAACTGGAATCACCAGGGGAGCTTCAACAACTACTGATGCCTGGGTCTTGCCCCAGAGATTGCGGGCCTGCAGGACTTTTAAAAGTTTCCCAGATAATTCTAATGTGAAGCCACCCTTCCCACCTCTGAAACTCCCCAGCCCCATACCTCTCTAAGGAAAAAAGGGATTTATTACCCTGACCCCATTTTACAAAACGGGCAGAAGTCAAGCAAAATATAAGGGAGTTCTCAAGGCCCCACAGCCAGCAACAAATCAAGGGAGCATGAGGGGTTCCCTGATTTCAGACTGCCCACAGGGTGAGCTCCTTCAAGACACTTGAGAGGTCCCAGCTCCCTTGTCAGTGGGAGAGAAGTTTCTCTTTGGGCCTCCTGGGTGAGAGGTGAATGCCACATTCTTCGTGGCATTTTTTAAAAAGAGTCCACGCGTTCAAAAGCTCAACAGCTGCAGGATTAACGCTGGAAGACCCCCTCTGTTTGCTGGCGTGCCTTGGGAGCAACAAGATAAAAGAACTCAAAGCAGGCCTGTTTATCCTTTTCTGTAGGAGATTTGGTCACAAGCCTGGGAAGAGCTGGGTCTCTCAGACCAACAGCCCACACTTCCTCCCCACCTGCCTTTTCACCTTCCTCATGCTCTGAAAGCAGCATGTCACAGATGGAGAGACGGTGTGGGGTGGTGCAAAGTGAGAGGCCTGTGGAGTCCAGTGGTCCTGGGGTCTGCCCAAGCTCTCCCTCTTGCCAGCTACCTTTGGAGAGGAGCTTATACTCTCTCAGCCCATTCAGTGCTGACCTCACAGCGGTCCAAACTCAGCAACACCAGCACCACCTCCAGGAAGCCTTCCCTGCCTCCCTCCCCACCCAGCGCTGGGCAACCCCAGGCCCCTGGCCTTCCCTGTCACATTCTGTATTGTCACTGCTTCTGTGCCCTCCCATCCCTACCAGGCTGTTCATTCATTCATTCCACAGAGCAGCTGCCCTCTGCCTGGGACTCATTCCAAACGCCTTTCCCAAGCACCTGTTTTCTCTAAGATCCCCTGCTAGCTGCTGGAGATACAGATCCTAACAGCTAACCTGCACTGAGTACTCATTATGCGCTGGGCATTTTTTTTGAGTGCTTTACATGTATAATTCATTTCATCCTCACAACTCTAAGATGAAGATGCTATAATTATCCCCATTTGACATACGGGGAAACTAAAGCCCAAAGAGGTTAAATCACTTGCCCAAGTCATTTAGCCCTACTCTGTGCCACCAGCCACAGATACTGATGGCCCAGCCCCTGCCTCAAAAGCCTACTTACAATTTGGAAGTTTCGCATCCGTGTGTTTGCTTCTTTCACGCTGTTCCCCAACAGACCAGAATCTCCAACCATGTTACATTTCGGTTGGATGTGTGTGTGCGCTGGGGGGTACAGTGGAGGAGACCAAATACATGCTGCTTCCCTTTAAGGAAGAACTCACACTCTCTGCCCAGCATCTGCTAGCTGGACAAGAGATGGCTCCTCCCACCTGGGTCATTTCTGCTGTGGAGGCCTGAGAGGAAAACTCAGGTCACCAGTTCAGTCCTGCTCCCTGCCTGAACCTAGCTCAGAACCTCCCAGGCCAACAGTGTCTGCTGACACACCACCGTTCACAGGGAAAGTGGTGGGAATTGTGTCTCTGCAAACCCCAGCTAGGTCCACCTAGAGGAAGGCCTCCCTGCCACCTGGCATGCCCTCCCTCCTGCCGTCACCTGCTGGACTCTTCCATCGGCTTCTTACTGAGTTGCTCATTCACAAAGCCATTGAGGGGATGGGCAAGAGGACTCATGCTGATGGAGTACCCACCTGTGTGCTAGGCCTGGACAGGTACCCCACTTTCTTCATCTCATTTATTAACAGTTATTATCAGCCCCAATTTACAGGGAAAAAAGAGAGGCACAGAAGTTGAGCAAGCTGTCCAAGGGGCAGCTTGCATTGCCTCCCCTGGCCCGGGGGGTGCAGCTCTGTGCCAGGCACACTGCTAGGCACTCAGCGGGAGGGGAGGACTGGGGGGGCACAGAATCTAGTTTTGACAAGCCAGCAAAGGAAGCAGACCAAGCAGAACCCCAATCCACAGACCACAGTCAGTGAGCAGAGGGCTGCGGCTCAGCAGCAGAGGAGGCTTGAATTCCACCTGCATGGGAAGAGTCCTGGAAGCTTATAGGAAGCGGCATCTTTGGGCCTGGCTGGACTCCTTACTGCTCTTTCCCATGGTCACAGCAGGAGAAAGGGCAAGCCTTGCCCTCAAAGCTCTGGTGCCCAGTGTGTGTTTGCCACCACCCCAATGGGGGCAAAGGGAGGAGAAGCTGGCTGCCCTGCCAGTGACCCCGCTGTGGCCTGGCCAGCCTGCCTCCAGTCCTGCCAACCTGGCCTGGGCCAGCCAGCTCCCAATCACAGGGTCTTCTCTGCCAGCTAATGACCATGCTGTCTGCAGCTCAGGCCACCACCCTCCTTCGGGCGAGGCAGCAGCTACCCACAGAGCCTGCTGGCCCAGACAGCAGCCAGGCCAAAAATCACAGCTGCCTGTCACATCACATCCTCTGGCCCTGGTGCTGTGGTCTCTTCCTCCTTCCAGGGTCATGAAGGACGCTGTAGAAAGCTGGGGCTACAGTGGAGCTCAGACCTCACCCTGCTCCCCCTGGACATGGGCACACCAGACCCCAGAGAAGGGCTGACTCATCTCAGGTCACACAGCCAGCCAGCCTGTGCACAGCCTAGAGCCCACGTCCTTCCTGGGCCCCATGCTCAGTCCAGCATTGCCCTTCCTTAGCCTTGAGAAGAAGCCTTGTCCAGGCTTTTTACATACAAAGTATGCTTTCGAGGTACTTGTGTGGAAGTGAGACAGGACATCTTCTAAGCACAGATTTACAATTCAAACAGATGCAGCTTGGCTCCCTGCTCCTCACCTCCAAGCTGTGACCTTGGGCAAGATCAGGTACCTCTCTGAGCCCCAGTTTCTAGGGGATAACAGTAGCTACCTCAGGGAGTTTGTGTGAACAAGAGTGTCTATAAAGCATTTAGCACATTGTCTGGCTCATAATAAGCACTCAGGAGTATCTGTTACTGTTATCATCACTGTAGTATTGTGTAGATGCATTTTACAAACTGCAAAATGTTATGGATGGTAGGTATTATTTTTTACTATTATTGTTGAACGTTAAAGATTCAGAGGGGGCAAAGCCAGAGAGTTGGGTAATCCAGGAATGTTTCTGAGGGAATTTATGACCTGAGTCAGGTCTTGACAGGTAGGGAGGTGAGTGGAGAAGAGGCAGGGATGGCGGTTCTGATGGGAGGAACCACAAGCAAAGGGGCTGCGATGGGGCCACGTGTTGTGTTTAGAAGACAGTGCAAAGCAATGAGCCAGAGGGCAGGGCAGACGCTACAGTGGGCAAGGACCTGAACACGATAACTAGGGCCTGGTCTTCATATTACAGGTGGTAAGGAGCCATAAATGGGGCTCCATTAAGCTTTGTGAAATGTGAGTTCTGTCCAACATTCAAGGCCCTCTCCCATCTGAGCTTTCGCCCCTCACTAACTCCACCAAGCCAGCCTCCTCGCCCCAAGTTCTCCCTGCCTCTCAGCTTACCAAGCCATTCCACCTGCCCCGCCACTAGCCCACCCATGATTCACACTCACGATGAGGCACCCCCTTGTTGAGTGCCTATAGTGTCATGTGTTTCACAGATGTGACCTCAAGAGCATCTGTACAGCCCTGAGAAGTGGACATCACAACCCTCATTTCACAGAGGAGGAAATGGAGGCCTGATGGGGTCATGTGTCTTGCCCATGCTCTCACGGTGAGAAGGTGACACAGCCAGGATTCATTCTTGGAGGGATGTCAGGACCCCGCCCTCCACTTAGAGCAAGTGGCCTCTAGCTCCTGCTCAGACAGCCACCTCCCTGACAAAGCCTTCCTGGTTACTCCAGTCCTCAAGGGCCTCCCCTCCACCCCTTTTCACCCTCTACCCCCCTTGCCCCTCCCCCTCACCACTCTGGAATCAGAGGCCCACTTGATCCTAGCTCAGCTAGCCTGGTTCCCAGTGGCACCTGTGGGACCATCTGGCCCCCAACAGGAGAGATAGGACATCATCAACCCCAGCTCTCTCCTGTTGGGGGCTAGATGATACTTTCTCCCTATCCTATCCTGTCTGCCCCACCATATCCAAGACTGCTAACAGCACTAGACAGGAGCCCCTACCTCCTCTGGTGGGGTTTAGAAGCTCACTGAGCACAGAGCTATTTCCTGAGCCTGCCCCCAGCTGAGGGGAGTAATAAATTATTCACTGCACCTTGGTGCCTAGGGAGGTCAGACAATGGGCGGGATAGAATGGACACCAGGTCCAGGCACCACAGCCCTGCCAGCAGGAAGCCAAAGGAGGAGGTAAGAATCCAGAGCCCCATGCCAGTGTCCCCAAGCAGACTGATTCTAGAGGCTATGAGACCAGGGGAGTGTGACCCACGAAACAGCCTGAGCTGAGCAAATTCAGGTCTCTGAGCCTGCAACCATATCCTGCGTTCTAATCTAAGACAAGTCTGAGAATTTCCCCAGACTTCCTGATCAAACTACAAGCTTCCTTTTCTTCACAGGGATGGAAACGAATATTTGGCCAGGCACTGCATCTTTGTAGCTCATTTAGTCCTCACAACAACTTGCTAAAGGAGGTATTCTAATTTTATAGGCTCAGAGGGATGAAGTGATTTGCTCAGTGCCACGCGACTAGTGGGAGGCAGAGCAGACTCACGCCCACCTGGTCTGTCTGATTTACCACTGTCTGGGGCTCACCAGTTACTACGGCTCAAGGCTACAGCTTAGCCCATCTGGGTAATTCCAGGGCACCTGGTATGCAGTTGGCACTCAAACAGTTCTGCAAGCAAACTCAAAGGCCCTGAGTAAGTGGTTTCGCCTCTCTGAGCTTCAGTTTCCCACCCAAGACTGGGCCATTAATAATAACCAGCCCAATCTTGGCAAGTACAACATACCCCTTAGCACTTGACAGCCGGAGGCGATGGCCCCACTAACTGAGCAGGTAACACACAGCCTGCCATAACCCATTTTAAGATGGCGCTTGGAACCACAGATGCATTGAGGTCCCAAGCGACTCCATAACCCTCCTCTGCTCCACTCCAGGTTCCAGGTTCTCTCTACATTATGAAAGGAGCTCACAGGTGTGAAATTATTTCATCAAAGAGCTTTGTTTAGATATAGGGATTATTGTGAGGATTTGAATCCCTGGATGGAGGTAGGGGGTAGAGGGAATCCCAAGCCCCTCAGTCACCTTCTCTTTTGGGTTCCCCCAACCCCTCCACCCTCAGGGATTGAGATTCCAGACTTCCACTGACCTCTGACCACCCTCCTCCACCTTCCAGGGTGGTTTCCCCTTGACTCCAGGGAGTTGGGCACATCAAGGGTTAACTAGTACTAGCCAAGGCCACAGGGCCAGACCAAGGCCATATCCCCTCCCCCTCCCCACACAGAACAAGAGCCCACAGAGTCCACGCCAAGGGCTCTTTCACAACACCCTCTCCCTACATGCCTCAGGGGCAACAGAAGCATCCCTAGCCTGGGAATCAAGACACCTGGGACTGTGCCCCAGCCCTGGCAGCCCCCAGCCTTGGGACCTTGAGCAGGCCCCTCCCTTCCTGGGTAGCGGTATCCTGCAGGTTCCCCTGCCCTGGAGAGAATGAGGTTGGACCTTCCATTGGGCCAAAGGCTATGGTGGGGCTGCAGGCATTCCTTGGGGCCCCAGCACCAACCACGCTGATTCTCACCACAGCCTCATACATGATGGCCCGGATCTCACATCAGGGATAGGGAAAGCCCCAGCCACCTATCCAGAAGATCCTAACTAGGGAGGAGTGTGGATACCTTGAAGGATGCTCAGGAAGGTTTTCTCAAGTCTACTACTGGCTCAAGGAATCACTGGCTTTAGGACCAGACAATTGACACTCCCCTCAGGTGGGCCTCAGTGTCCCCATTAGTAATGTGAGGGAGGTAAGCCAAGTGAGCCCCATCTCCAGCCACCCCAGAGGGGCCACATCTCTAGCTCTGAGGGACCCTTACTTGGGGATCTCTGCAGTGAGTTCACCAACAGATAAGCACACCTCAGCACCTCCAGAGTGTCTTACAGACCCTGGAGTCTGACACACAAGGACCAGGAGCTGCTGCTCTCACATCCTGGGCACACAGGGAGGGAAGCTTTGGAACTGGGAAGCTTCCCCCCTCTGCCCTCAACTCTGGGTCACCTTTCTTAGGGAGTGACATGGCCAGGGAGCGGGAGGCGAGAAGAAGCCACTTCCTCAGCCTAGGATCAGCGCTCAGATGCTCCGCTTCTCCCCGCTCTATCCTCTCCCGCTTCCCCAGTCTCCTCCCCGCAGTGAAAAGAGAAGGTCACTCAGTCCGGTTAAGCCTCAGTTTCCCCATCTGCAAGCGCCGATAACAATACACAACACCTATTACAGGAGTAGTAGTGAGCCTTAGGCGGGGCGGGCCGCGGACTGCACACAATGGGCGCTCAATAAGTACCCGTTTTCTCTTTCCCCTCCCCTTCCCGCGCCCCCTCCCAGCCAGTTCCAGCCTCTGCCTGTCCCCAGCCCCCCGACAATCCCTCCGCTGGCCCCCGCGCTGCCGCGATGGGGTCCGGGACTGCTCCTGTCCCGCATCCGGGGCTCTCACCTGCAGCCTTGGCTCTCGCGGGCCGTCGGGACAGAAGGGGTCCCCTGTGTTATCTTCGGGGCAGGCGCTGAGTCTCTCGCCTGAGGAGGGAGGAAGGGGGCAGCCTAGGCTCGCGGCACCAGCCCAGCGGTTCGGTCCGATTGTCCTGCCCGCCTAGGACCCCTCACGGAGCGCACGACCCGGCCGGGGCTTTCCCGGCGCTCGCGCGGTTCCAAGTCCGAAGCACTGGGGCGGGAGGCCACTGAAGGTTGGGGTCTCGTGGAGCCAGAGGCGGGGGACGTCCGGGGTCCCGCGCACCGGAGTCGAGGGCCTGGGGCCACACTGCGCTAGCCCCGGGGCGGGGGCTCCGACCCTCACTGACGGAAAAGCGCGGAGCGACCCCGCAACCACGGACCGCACGGCGGGGTTAGGAGCGTCCCGGCCCGGCACAGCGGGTCAGGGCCGGGGCTCCGCGCGTCCCGGCCGCACACCCCGGACCGCGGGGCTGGGACGGGCAGGGCAGGGCAGGCGCCGGCGGGGAGGCGCGGCGGCCGGAGCCCCGCGGAGAAGTCTTTCCAGGTCCCGACTCTGCTCGCTCCGCAAAACGGGGCGGACCTCAGCGCGGCGGCCGACTCCCGAGCTCCCGGCCGCGGCTCCACTTCCTCCTCTTCCCCCGCTCTCTCCCCGCTCGCTCAGCAACGCTCCGCCGCCACCTCCGCTGTCAACCCCGCCGCCCACCCCCACCGGAGCCGCAGCCCGAGCGCAGCCGAGGCAGCGCCGCCCAGCGCCCGAGCGCCCGAGCGCCAGGCAGCGCGGCCCCGCCCGGAGAGGGCGGAGTGAGCAGAGACCCCGCCCCGACCGGCTGCGGGCAGGGGCGGGGCGCACGCCGGCTCCCCTTCCCGGCCCCGCGCGTGGGGCCGCAGGAGCCAATCCGAGGGTGGGAGCGGAGCGGCGTCCCCGGAACGCGGACTCTACCTCGGAGAGGGCGGGGCGGACAATGGAGAGGTGCGGCTGCAGGAGGACAATGGCGAGGCTGGGGGTTCGGAACGGGCAGAGCCGGGGAGGGGGTTGGCCTCGGGACCCGGATGGAGGGAGAGGTGCAAGGGCTGGCTAGTCTGGAACGGGAGCACTAGGACTGCTGTGCGGGAACTGCGGCGGTCATGGGAAAGGAGCACTGGGCGGGGTCGGAAAAGAAGCAGGGGAGAGGCAAGGTGGAGGCGAGGGGGGATACTCGGGGGCGCGGTCCCAGGGATGCTGCAGCGAGCCCGCCGGGATGGTGGGATGCCACCGTCACCTTGCTCCTCCCCAGCTTCTAGTGCTCGGCGCTCAGAGGTGAGAGTTGGGCTGGGAAATGTTCATATTCCAGGAAGCGGTGAAAAATAAGTTTTTGGAAATAAGGAGTGAATTTGTCTTCCACAAGTCTCCCTTCCCCGCACCCATCCCCGGGAGGAGCATCGTGGTCAGTTTTAAAAATACGAACTCAAGAGCAGAGTTTTGTGAGGACACACACTTCGAATCGTGATGCATCTGCGGTCTGCTCCCACCCCTTCCCACCCCGCGCATTGGGTGCAGGAGCCGTCTTTCTTTCTTTATATTTATATTTTATTTTATTCTGAGACAGGGTCTCGCTCTGTGGCCCAGGCTGGAGTGCAGTGGCACGATCACGGCTCACTGCAGCCTCGAACTTCCAGGCTCAGGAGATCCTCTGGAGTAGCTGGAACTACAGGCGTGCACCACCACAGCCGGCTAGTTTTTTTTTTATTTTTTGTAGAGACAGGGTCTCACTATGTTGTTCAGGCTGGTCTTGATCTCCGGGGTTCCAAGATTCTCCTGCCTCGGTCTCCCAAAGTGTTGGGATTATAGGTGTGAGCCCTACGCTTAAGCAAGGAACCATCTTCGGTGTGTCTGCACAGAACCGGGCGCAGAGAAGGCATTGGAGGGAATTGAAGTATGAATGAAAGTTTAATGTGTGTCAGTGGGGGAGTCGGGTCGCGGCCCGGTGTGAAAGCTGCTAACTGGCCTGGGGGGCTAAAGAATGTTGAAGGCACAGTACAGCCTCTTTGTAAGCCTCACACCAACCTTATGTTGTGATAGGTGCCCCATTTCACAGAGGACGACTCAGCACAGAGAGGCTAAGTGACATTCCTGAGACCACACAGCTGGCACAGAGCTCTATCCACCCATCACTATCAAATTCCAGGGTAAAGCTGTGTGGCTTTAACAGGTTACACTCCCTCTGTGAGCCTCTGTTTCCTCATCTGTAAAAGGAGAATAAAGGTGCTACCTGACAGGGAAACAGGCAAGGGACTGGGCCGGCAGCAGGCTTCAGAAGATGAAGCATGGGCATTCTCTGCAACGGCATCAGCCTATGGCTGAGAGACTGGCTGGAAGAACAAAGAAGGAGGCTTTAGCTGGAGGCTAAAGTTCAGGCTGTGAACTTGGGGGTGCCCTCTCTTCTCATGAGAGATGGGGCATTTATTCAATGATTATTTACTTGACACCTACTCTGAGAATTATCACCACCTCCAAGAAGCCTTAATAATCATTCAACAATTACTTATTTGGCACCTACTCCAAGAATTATCACCACCTCCAAGAGGCCTTCCTAAACTCCCTCAGGCTGCTTGCCTTTGGTCTGAGCTCCCTCAACTTGAAGGTTCTGTAATGATTGATTTCCATGTCTGGTTTCCCTCCCACTCACCACCACCCAGCCTGGTACGTGGCCTGCCCTTGTGAGATCCCAGCGCTGGGAGATGAATGAGGCTCTCAGAGAGTTCTCTGGCTGCCCCTGCTGTGAGAGCCTCCTCAGCCGGCTCAGATGAGCAGGATGTCAGAATGAAAAGGAGCTTTTCAGAACAGACCCCCGCATGGCCCCTGAGGCGCTGGGGTGTGTAGGGGGAGGCATGGCCAAGGTCATCAGGAAGTGACCAGCAAGCAGGTCTCAGACACCCACATTTGCCCTCTAGCCACTCTTCCAGAGGGGACGGGGTCTTGTGAGCTGGGGAATCTGGCCTTTTGGTGGCTGAGGAGTTCCATGAAGCATGACAGAGGTGGTCATGGTGGCTGGTCCGGGAGGTGGTAGAGGGTGAGGCTGCTCGGAAACATTAGCCTTTTCTGCCTGATGCCCCACTATTCCCAAGAACCTTCTACCTTCCTTACATTCTTCTCACCAGAGGCAGCAGCTTCAGTTTCAGGCTCTAGGGCTGTTAAAACACAGCTCCTCCCGTTCTTATGGCAGATAGACACTCACTTTCACGCCTCCATTTCTATTAGTAATTTTGCAGGTTTTTTTCTTTTTTTTTTTTTTTTTGCAGTTTTTCTAAAATAGGGCCACTGAATTGTATGAGGTGCCACACCCTAGGATATCTACTTCCAACTAATCCTTCCACTTCGTCCACACATGCAGGCCCTGTGTGAGGCATTGGCAGGGATACTCCTCCCTCCAGCTCCCTGACTGGAGGGTTGGGCTCCACCGAGCTCATCAAGCCCTCAAAATGCTTCGTGCTTTCCTACCTCTCTGCCTCCATCCCTGTCAGCCTGGAGTCCTTTCCCTGTTTCTCCTGCCTGCATGTGTCCCGCCTGCCCAGTGGGGATCTTCTCCATCCTTCAAGGCCCCTCTCACAAGCCGATGCTCTGAGAAGCCTGCCCACTTCCCCCAGTGGCAAGCACAGCCTCTTCCTTTGGGGCCTGTGGCGCTGAAGGCCCTTGGTGCCTCCTGGGAGCTCTGATGCCTTTGGATCTGGGCTGCTGTTGATGGGTCAATTTTCCCACCAGATTATGAGCTTTTGGAAGGCAAGGGGTGGAGTCTGATTTCTCTCTGCCCCAGTCTCTCATTCATCAACCTTTCCTGAGCTGAACAAAGTCCTCCACCGGACATTGGGTATCCAGGGATGGGACAATCAGGTGAGAACCTGCCCGCATTATCAAGGAGCCCCCAGTCCCAGAGCTGTCTGCATGGAGGTGTGTACCAAGTGCTTTGTGAACAGAGGAGGCTGCCTGATTCAGCTGGAGGAGGGCAAGCTGGGTCAAGGGCAGCTTCACAGGGAGGGTGACACTGGGATATCTAAGAAGCAAGACCTGTCAAGATAAGGAGGGAAGTGTCTTCTAGGCAGAGGGAACATTGAGCACAAAGATATGAAATTGGGAACAGGCAGGTAGGGTGCGAAGTTAGGTGCATTTAGGAGAACGGAAATGGCAGAGGGAGAAGTGGGTTGCACAACAGAGCAGTTAGAGCACAGACTCGAGCTGCATGACCTGGGTTCTCAATTCCTGACACTACCAAGTACTAGCTCTATTGTCACTCAGTGCCTCAGTTTCCTTAGCTGTAGAGTGGGGATAATCCCAGTACTTACCGTGTAGGATATCTATAAGGATTAGGTGAGATAATTTTTGTAAGGCACCTAGGGTAGTGTTGATGACATACATGAGCCCCTGTGAATGTTAGGTAAATGAGGGGGAGCTGGAGAGGCCATGTTAGGTGGGGTTTGTGTTTGGACTTTATCGGGAGGCCACTGGAGCATTAGCAGGGAGGGAAGGTGAAGGGGAGTGGGAGGCTTGGCTTGGACCCAGCCCGTTCCACCCACTCCCGTGCATCCAGAGGGCATCCCCGGCCCCCCACCTCTCTGCCCCTCCTCCTCTCTGGCCTTTCACTGCCCTCAGTGGCCCTGTGGCCTCAACTGATGTATAACGGGGCTGTAGGAGCTGTGGGCCACACGCACCGCAGTACACCTGGGGGAAACTTTATGCTCCAGTTTATTGCCAAAGGATGTCAAGTAGGGGTTCCCGGGGATCCAGGACACATGGGCAGGGTGAGCCTCTGAGCTGTCACCTGGCTTACGCAAGGTGGATCTGGTAAGAGTGTGTGTGTGGAGTGGGGAGTGGAGAGGGGCTGGAGGGCACTCGCCTGGCCTGCAGAGCCGGTTGGATGTAGGGCACTGTGGGCTGTGACGCTGTGGGCTTGGGAGCCAGCTGCACTCCTGGCCCAGTCACCTTCCCTCTCTGTGCCTCAGCTTCCTGTGGGTAAAAGGGAGATGAAAATAGTAGCTCCTTCAGGCCAGTTCGCTCAGTTGGGAAAAAAACGAAAAAGAAAATAGTGGCTCCTTCAAAGGTGGTAAGGATGAAAAGATCAAATGTCCACTCAGTGAGGCCTGAGGTACATGATGTCTATCTGGGAGACCAAAATCAATGCTGTAGTACCAAGGCCGAAAGGTCAAGAGAGCCCGTGGCTGGAGAGCGAGGCAGGGGGACGTGTCATACAAGGTCGTAGTCATAAGCTGGCCTCTGTGCCGAGTGTGGAGGGGAGCTGTGGGAGGGTTTCGCGGGGACAGCAAGGTCATATGTGCTTCTCAGAGATTACCGAGGCAGGGAGACAGACCAGGGCCTGTTTTAAGAGTCAAGGTGACAAGGAGGGGTATGAGTCTGAACCTGGGCCCTAGCTGTGGCCCAAGTGGGATGGGTGGGCATCCAAGAACATTTACAGGGAAAGAGGCACGAGCTACTGATTTGTGTCATTGTAGGGCAAGAGTGAGCTAGAGGTGCCCGGGTGACTGGTGGTGCTGTTTCCTGGGGCGGGGAACCTGGAGGTGCAGGTATGGGGAAAGGTGATGACGTGGCTTGGGGACACAGTTTGAGGGACCATTGGGAGATACATGTGGTATGATAAACGTGGTAGAGCTCTGGGGGACGGGGCAGGGCTTGAGTCTGCTGCCTGAGGGTGGACAGCCTTTGGGAGGAGAGGGTGAGTAGCCCCTAGGAGGGAAGTGTGGCTCCCCACAATGAAAACCAACAGGGTGGGGTGTGCATGGGGGTGGAGCCTGAGGAAGACCCCTGTGAGGCGGAGAAGAGGACAGTGGGGACCAGACACTGAGAGGAGAGAGTGCAGGGAGAGATTAGCCAGGGCCGGGAGGGCCAGGACGGAGGTGTCCTCTGGGGTGCACCGTTGGGACTGTGGGTGACTTGGGAAGGGTGGTGGGGTGGGGTGGGAGGCAGGAACAGGGGCTCACTTGGTGACAGGGTGGATAGCCCCTTCCAGGGCAGCTGACAGGGCAACAGGGTTGGATGGCAGCTGGGGTCAAGGCAGAGTCAAAGGAGAGTTTTGGTTTTGGTGTTGATTTTTGGAGGAGGCTTCAAGTTAAAGCTCTGTGAATAAGGGAGGGTCTGGAGGCTGACCTGGGACTGAGAAGAAGCCGTACTTGGGGGTTGGGGGTAAGGACCACAGTGGGGAGAGGAGAGAAATCTGAATTGGCCTCTCCTCACTTAGTAGAGGGGACTTTGGGAAATGTCTGTGTCAAGTTAATAAAAAATGATATCATGGCCGGGCGTGGTGGCTCACACCTGTAATCCCAGCACTTTGGGAGGCCAAGGTGGATGGATCACTTGAGGTCAGGAGTTCGAGACCAGCTTGGCCAACATGGTGAAACCCTGTCTCTACTAAAAATACAAAAATTAGCCATATGTGGTGGCGCATGCCTGTAGTCCCAGCTACTCAGAGGCTGAGGCATGAGAATTGCTTGAACCCAGAAGGCAGAGGTTATAGTGAGCCAAGATCATGCCACTGCACTCTAGCCTGGAAAAAAAAAAAAAGATACCTGACCCTGGGTCACTGCTCAGGCTCCAGTCTTGCGAGGTTGGGGAGCTTCACATTCTCTCACTCCAGATCCTGGAAGCTTTCTCTCCTACCAGCTCTTGTCGCCAGCCAGTGGGAATAACCAAGGTCACCATAATGGCATGCTGACCCTTCACCAGAGCCTTTGGATGCTCACTAGAGGAGCTATCTGCTTTGTCCTCACCATTGTCAGTTGCTGGGGTCTGCTTCTCTCCACCCCCCACCATGAACTTGCCAGATTGATTTCTATGTCCCAGCACAGGGTGTGGTCACACCCAGCAGCTGGCACTCAATACCTTTTAACTGTAGAAATGCAGAGGGAATGCCTTCATTTGGCTGCCTCTGCTGCCCCCTGCTGTCTGGTACTGGTTGGTGCAACACTAGAGGGCTGGTTCTGGAACTTGATGGTTTTGGGACCCCTTTTCCTGCCTAAAAATTATCGAGGACCCCAAAGAACATCTGTTTATATGTTTGTTTTATGTCTATTGGTATTTACACTAATATAAATTTAAATTGATATGTTTTTAAAATATTCATATTATATAATGAAAATAATAAATATAGTAAAACATATTTTTAGGAAAAAACCTCTATTTTCCAAAATAAAAAATTAATGAGAAGAGTGGCATTATTTTATGTTTACAGATTTCTTTAGAGTTTTGATAGAAGAGAGCTGGACTTTCAAACACTCTTCCGCCTTTAATCTGATGCAGTATGTTGATTTAAGTGAAGTTTATGAAGAAAGTACAGGCTTACACAAATACATAGTTGGATAAGAGATATGTTAACAGCCCTTTCAAATAATTGTAGCTATTCTTTTTTTTTATTTTGTCGAGGCAAGATCTTGCTCCGTCACCCAGGCTGGAATGCAGTGGTGCAATCATAGCTCACTGTAACCTCAAACTCTTGGACTCAAGTGATCCTTTCACCTCAGCCTCCCAAGTAGCTGGAACTACAGGTACGCACCACCACGCTCAGTGAATTTTTCTTTTTTTGGTACAGATGGGGTCTCACTATGTTGCCCAGGCTGGTTTTTTCCTGGCCTCAAGCAATCCTCCTGCCTCAGCTTCCCTAAGTGCTGGGATTACAGGTGTGAGCTACGGAGCCTGGCTATTCTTTTTTGATACAAGCCAAAACTTGACAAGTGCTGGTTTTTTGAAGGTTAGTTGTGATTAGAATCTGAAACCCTATCAATGAAATTTTTATGTTCAATTACATTAAAATACATTAGACTCTTTTGCGTTTTGGGTGTATCTTTTGCCCAAGCATGATGTTATAACTTAATGCACTGGCCCTTTGGGGAAAAAAAAAATGGTTCACAGAGTTATGCAGGTCTTCCAAATATTGACAAATATGAGTATACTATGTTTTAAAAATCACATTAGATAATATCAACACCGATCTCATCAGAGAAGTATTTAAGTCTTTAACGAAGGGGTTTTACGTCCTTGAGCACAGCGTTTATGGTAACAGAGCCTAGGTCACCCTGCACTGGAGCATGAGGCACGGAGAGGCCTTCCTCCTCAGAGGCCTCCTGCAGCCTTCCACAGTTTGTTGTTCTTTGTTTATGTGTCACTCATAACCAATTTGTGTAGGCATTCTGTAAGTCCTTTCTCCTTTGCTGCTTTTCCCAACATTAGGAAGCTGCCAGGGTCACCGTGGTGAACACAAGGTTTCTAAAACTCTGATTTTCACTTGAAGGCTTGGATTTCATCATTAGCAATGACTACTGTCAGTTTGCCATGAAAGACAGACTCATTTTATTCATTCTTGAGAAAATGTCTGCCAGAGACTCCAGTCTGCATAAGCATAATTTATCTGTCAGTATTTCTTTCAAGTCAAAGTGGTGTTCCATGAGAAAAAGTGGCTAGTTAAGCTCATACTTCAAACAAGCACAACTGCCTTTCCTGGAGACAGCCATTGTGCTGCATCAGATGTGGGAGAAGTGCTCTAGATGCTTCCCAGAATATGAAAAAGATGTGTAGTCAAGGGTCAATATATAGTGAATGGGATCATTTTTATTGCTGCATCAAAGACTTTCCTGGTTGATGTGGGAGTGTTTTCCTGCGAGGGCGTGGCAGTGAAAAATGCGATGGCTTCCTGTGCATCACACTGGAGGCTGCTGCCTTGGCTTTTGCATCAGGGAAATGTCAACCCAGCAAAAAAGGCAAGTGATGCCTTAGTCTCATTATGAAGAGTTTGACCTTGCAGATTTCCCTGGCAGGGCCCATACTTAGCATTCATTTTTTAATGTAACGTTCTCATACCAGAAGCAGGGCTCAGTCACCCTACTGTTTCTAACACAGTACCCCACCCGAGTGGCTCCAGCTGGTGGCTGGAGATAAACATTAGAAGCTTCTCTCCCACCCAGCAGGCCGGCTCCTGGCTTTCCTGCTGCTTCCTTTAAACAGACCATTCAGACATGAGCTTGTAAACTGAAAGTGACCACCTCTCAGTCACAGTGTGGCCAACTGGAACTAGTGCCTGTTTGCTTTAAACCCACCAATTAAAGCTCCCTGAGGGAAAGCTGGACACCCTCGACCCAGTACAGGTGGTGGCCCATGGATCTCTTTCTGCTTACACTCCCTGACCTGTGACCTGTGTGTGTGTGTGTGTGTGTGTGTGTGTGAGAGAGAGAGAGAGAGAGAGACCAGAGTGTGTGCCCTCCAGGGTCTGTGAGTACTAGACACTCTTACACTTTCACACTGTGGTTTTGTCCCCTGAAAGTGAGGCCACTGAAGGACCCATGCAGGTGGGTCCCCTCCCTACTGGCGCTCTATTTTCTGGGCCTCTCCACTGCTGGAAACAGTAACTATCAGTTAAATTGATAGAGTTTCCTTCAAAACATAGCCCTGTGACATCCCCTCAGAACAGAAAGGCATCCTTATCTCCAGGAGCAGCAAGGGAGGGGGAAGGAAGAGGAGATTTGAGAGAAGACACCTGCCCCTCTCATCACCTGCTTAAGAGGCACCCATGGGCACTGTTCAGGGCCAGAAATGAGAAATACCCCAACCAGCCAGTACCATGGGGTGGTGGCAGTAACCCTGGCTTCCTAGAATAACTCAGTTCCAGGAACCTGTGCTGAGTGCCCAGTCCATGGCAGACCCGAGACTGGCACTAGAGATGCGAAATGCAATCAGACCCTGCCCTCTGCCCTTGAGGACTGCTCAGTGTAGAGGGGGAGACAGGTGTGCCACATCAGTAATAAAAACAGCCTCCTTTATTTGTGTTAACTTTACCAAAGGAAATTTCATAATTCCAAAATGCCATCTACTGCTTCCTCCCAGGTTCCCTTCTTCCCCCCAACACCCCCGCCCCCAACACCAGGTTCTCTTCTATTTGTTTAGTCAGTTCTCTTTGGTTTGTGGCAGAAACCTGAATTGAATGAGTTTCAACATAAGGCAGAAATGACTGCAAGGATATGAGAGAGTCTCCCAAGCTCCAAGGACAGGGATGAACAACCTTGAGATGAGAACAAAACAGGGCCATCAAACAGGACCAAGATGAATGTTATTATTTTTTGAGACAGAGTCTTTCTCTGTTGCCCAGGCTGGAGTGCAGTGGCATGATCTCAGCTTGCTGCAACCTCTGCCTCCTGGGCTCAAACAATTCTCCTGCCTCAGCCTCCCAAGTAGCTGGGATTACAGGTGGGATTAGCCCACCACGCCTGGCTAATTTTTGTATTTTTTAGTAGAGAGAGGGTTTTGTCATGTTTGACAGGCTGGTCTTGAACTCTTGACCTCAGGGGATCGCCCACCTCGGCCTCCCAAAGTGCTGGGATTATAGACATGAGCCACTGGGCCCAGCCAAGGTGAATATTATTATGGCTCACCTACCCCAAGAGAAGCAGGTTTCCATCTCTGTCCTGGTTCCAAATTCCTAGGAAGAAGGTGGTCGGCCCAGGTTGGCTATAGTCCTCATCCCCACTCACAGGAGACAAGAAGGAAGGACGTGCTACCTGTATCTGCAGACAGAGTGAGGGAGAGACAGAGGCAGTCCCTGGGAAAGGGTGCTTGCGGACAGTCTACCCAGTGTCCTTGCTCTGATCTGTGCACACACATGCCTCTGTACAGTCATAATGAGGTTTATTTGTAATATTGCAGACTTTCCTTATTTTACTCAACATTATTGCATGTATATTTCCAAGCAATACACATTCACTCACTTGTGACTTTTAATGTGACCTTCTGGATTATGTCCCCTACCTTGGTGTATAGGTCAGCTGCAATGATAATGCTATTAACAGACAACTCAAAAATCTTTGTAGCTGATAAACAGTACATACATTTTTCCTGTCACAGGCCTGCAGGGTGACTGGAGTGGCGGGGGAGGCAGGCTGGAGTTGTGGGGTAGGCTGTTTCCAGCTGCTTCTCTGGTTCAGGGCTGTCCCACGTGTGTCTCATTCTGGGATCAGTGTCTCCCCAGAGCATGTTTTTCTCATGGTGACGGCAAAAACTCAGGAACTGCAAACAGAAACTCACCACATCTCTTAAGGCCTGTGCTCAGCACAGTTATACTATCTCTTTTTGCTCATGTTCCATTGGCCAAAGCAAGCCACAAAACCAGTTCCAATCTCAGTAGGGCGAGGAAGTACACTCCCCCTCCCCCCATGGACCATGGCAGTGGTGGAAGGAGGAGCTGAGGAGTAATATGGCCCACTACACTTGGTTGTGTTGGAGGTCAAGGTGGACAGATCACTTGAGGTCAGCAGTTTGAGACCAGTCTGGCCAACATGGCGAAACCCTGTCTCTACTAAAAATACAAAACTTAGCTGGGCCTGGTGGCACATGCCTGTAATTCCAGCTGCTCCACAGGCTGAGGTATGAGAACCAGGAGGCAGAGGTTGCAGTGAGCTGAGATTGCACCACTGCACTCGAGCCTGTGTGATAGAGTGAGACTCCTAAATAAATACTGGAGTGCCCAGGCCCCCAACTCCGGGGTTTCTATCTCCTGAACATCTAAACATTTTCCATCCACTCCTTGACCCTGTGGCTCCCGTAATCACCTCCAAGGCCAGGGCCCGTCATGTCAGCCTCCTCCGTGCTCTCCCTGCCTCCTCTCTTGCCCTCTCCTGTTTGCTTCCCACTATTTAATTCAGGTCTGAGAGCAGCATTCCCTTGATTAAAACTCAGTGGTGCCCCTCTCCTGGCTCTCGACAGCACACACTGGGCCCTCTACACCCAAGTCAACCTGGAAGACACAGCTCCTGTGTCTCCTCCTCCAGGAAGCCTCCCCCTGACCATGAGGCAGGCCTGCCATCTGGGAAAGGAGAAAGGGAGGAAGGATTAAGTAGAAAGAGCCTCAGACTGCACTGCAGTGCCACGAAAGTCTCATCCGGCCCAGTGGGGAGGCCCAGAGCACAAATTAGCTGTTAGTGGCTGGGTGTGGTGGCTCACACCTATAGTCCCAGCTACTCAGGAGGCTGAGGCAGGAGGATCGCTTGAGCCTGGGAGGCAGAGGTTGCGGGGAGCTGAGTGAGCTGAGATCATGCCATTGTACTCCAGCCTGGGCAACAGAGTGAGATTCCGGCTCAAAAACAAACAAAACCAGTTAGAGGAGACACTCGCTGGGCAGAAACGGCCAGGCCTCCTTCTCCTACTGAGCTGAGTCATTGGCTAAGGCTGCCCAAGGAGAAAGTGGCCTTGTCAAGAACACAGCGGCAGGTCCCAGGGTATTGCTGCCGGGGTCTGTTGCAAATGACACTCCTCCTCTACACTCTCTTACAGGAAGATCTGAGCTGCAGACCTCCATGGCTTGATGGATGTTCAAGTTGGAAGGAATTTAAGAGATGCTCTAGGCCAGCAGCTGACAATTTTTTTTTTTGAAATGGAGTCTCATTCTGTCACCAGGCTGGAGTACAGTGGCACCATCTCCACTCACTGCACCTCTGCCTCCCGGGTTCAAGACATTCTCTTGCCTCAGCCTCCCAAGGAGCTGGGATTAGAGGCACGCGCCACCACACCAGCTAATTTTTGTATTTTTAGTAGAGATGGGGTTTCATCATGTTGGCCAGGATGGGTTTGATCTCCTGACCTTGTGATCCGCCCACCTTGGCCTCCCAAAGTGCTGGGATTACAGGCGTGAACCACCATGGCTGGCCAAGCTGGCACATTTTACAGATGAGAAAACTAAGGTTGGCTAGAGGAGGTGACTTGCCCAAAGCCACCCAGCACGTAAACCAATGTGCAAACCCAGGTTCTGACTCCCAAGTCTACGCTCTTCTGAATCATTGCTAACTCAAAGTCACAGTGGGACTAGAGGGCAGCGGTGGGAGAGTGGCAAGGCATGGCTTCAGGACACAGTGTCACTCCTCACAGAAGCCCTCCCTGGACCCCAAGCTCTTATCTGGGCTCCCCGAGGCCTCTGTCTACTCATTTACCAGTCAGTTCCGTGAATGTCAGCTGGTGTGTCTGCTTCCACGCGGCCACGTCCTCAGCACCCAGCATGGAGCCCAGAACACAGTGCTATCTGCAAAGGTCGTTGTGACCTCCTGTTTCTGTCCTGGAGGGCCGTACTGCTCCCTCTCTGAGCAGCTCAGTCCTCCAGGACAGAAGAGCAATTGGTTTCCCTATTCAGTGCTTCCTTCCTTTCTTCCGTCTTATTTTTGTTTTGTTTTTGTTTGTGTTGTTGTTGTTTGTTTTCTTTGTCCTGTTTTTTGAGACAGAGTCTCGCTCTGTCGCCCAGGCTGGAGTGCAGTGGCGCGATCTCAGCTCACTGCAACCTCTGCCACCCAGGTTCAAGTAATTCTCTTCCCTCAGCCTCCCGAGTAGCTGGGACTACAGGCACATGCCACCACGCCTGGCTAATTTTTTCTATTTTTAGTAGAGATGAGGTTTCACTGTGTTAGCCAGGATGGTCTTGATCTCCTGACATTGTGATCTGCCTGCCTCGGCCTCCCAAAATGCTGGGATTACAGGCGTGAGCCACTGCGCCCGGCCCTTTCTTCCTTCTTTAAATAAATATATACTGGGGGATTACTCAGTACAGTGCTGGGAACACAGCCATGAAAATGTTTGCCTTCATGAAATTTACTTTCTAGTAGAGGGAGGTAGATGATAAGCAAAACAAATACAAGGAACGGTGTATTAGATGGGATACAGGCCATGGGCAAAAGAAAGAGCCTCATAGACAGAGGAGACCAGGAGGTGTCAGCGACGGCACTTGCCATTTAAATAGAGGAGTCAGGGAAGTCTCTGTTGAGTAAAAAGCTGAAGCAGACAACAGGTGGACAATGTGGCTGGAATGGAGGGAGTGACCGGTGGTGCTGGGAGAGGTAAAAGACGAGTCTACCAGGTCACAGAGATTAAATTTCAGGGGGCCTAGAGCCTGCAGGAGGAATGAATTTTACTCAGTTGAAACGGGAAGTCGCTGTAGAGATCTAAGTAAAGGGGTGCCATTGTTCGACTTAGAAGTTAGACCCAGGGGATGTGGTAAAGGACAGGGGAGAATGCTGCAATCCACGGAGAGGGGATGGCGGCTCAAATCACGGTGACAGCAGGAGCCGCGTCACAGGTAGTCAGATTCTGGGATGTCTTTTGGAGGTAGAGCCACCGGATTTTCTGTTGAACTAAATGTCGACTGTGAGAGAAAGAGTCAAGGATGACCCCCAGGTTTTGGCTTGATCACCTAGAAGGGTGGTGTCGCCCTTGGCTGACATGAGGAAGAAGATGAGAGGAACAGGTTTGGGGGAGCAGATCAGAATTCAGGATTGGACATGTTCACTTTCAGACATCTTAGGCATCCAAGTGAAGATGTCAGGCACACAGCTGGATATACAAGCCTAGAGTCTGGGAGAGGTCCGGAAATGTAGGCGTTACAGACACAGAGAAGGTATCCAAAGCCTTGAGGTTGGATGAGATTGTCAAGGAAATGGTGGTTTCAGGAGAAGAAAGAGGACCAAGGACAGAGCTCTGGGGCTCCCACATCAGGGCAGGAGGATTCTCCAGGGTGGTGGGAGGAAGAGCAGAGTTGTGCGGTGTCCTGGAAGGCAGGAGAGGACAGTAAAACCAAGGAGGGGCCATTGGTAGGTCCCCTGCTGCTGCTGCTGCTGGTGAGGGAGAGCAGGATTGAGGATTGGTCACTGGATTTAGCAATGTTGAGGTCTTGGTGACCTTGAAGAGTTTCAGTGGAGTGATAAAGGTAGGATGCTGGTTCAAGTGGGCTTGAGAGAGAAGAGGAGGAAGGAATTGGAGACAGAGATATGGACCACTCTTTTTTTTTTTTTTTTTGAGACAAGGTCTTACTGTCACCCAGGTTAAAGTGCAGTGGCACAATCACAGCTCACTGCAGCCTTAACCTCCTGGGCTCAGGTGATTCCCGGGTATTTGGGATCACAGGCACATGCCACCATGCCCAGCTAAATTTTTTAAAAATTATTTTTAGAGATGGGGGGTCTCCCTATGTTGCCCAGGCTGGTCTCCAACTCCTGGGCTCAAGTGATTCTCCCATCTCGGCCTCCCAAAGTGCTGGAATTACAAGCCTGAGCTACCATGCTTGGCCTAGACCAATTTTTTGAGGAGTTTTGACAAAAAGGGAAGGAAGGAAAGAGGATGAAGAGAACAACAGAGATGGCTTTTATGAGACAGAATGTGTATGTGCTGATGGGAGAGGTCTAGGTGAGAGAACCGTGGAAGATGCAGGGGAGATGGAGGAATGCCGCAGCCAGGGCCCCAACTAGGTGAGGGGGTGGAATCCAGCCACACGAGCAGGGGCCGACCTTCTGAGGAGAGCGTGATTTTCTCCATAGAGAAGGCAGATGCAGGGAGGTTGGTCGAGGTGGTGGTGGAGGCTCTGGAGTTCATTGCCGATCGCTTCCACTCTCTCAGTGAATCAGGAAGCAAGGCCGTCAGCTGCCATGAGAGTGGAAGAGGTCTGGAAGATTGGAGGGCAGGAGGCAGGAGGAGAGTGATGCTGAGGGGTGTCTGGGATGACTACATTGAAATGTGCAGGCACCTGGGGTCAGTGGATATCATTAAGCGTCAGGTAGCCTGGAGAGCCCCCTCCCCAGGCCCCTTCACAGACCATTCTTCCTTCTTGGCTAGCAGTGGGCCAGGCAAGCCGGTGTGGATCTGTAGCTGTGGGGTTTATTCCTTGCTCCTGCCCAGGGGCTCAGGGGAAGGCGTGTGCCTAGGAAGTCTCAGATTTCCAGGACTGTTTACATATTTAGGCAAAGCACCTCCTCCCTGTTCCATAGTGGAACAAAGTGTGTGTGTGGAGGGTAGCATTTAACAAGACCTCTTCAGAGAGATCTTACAATGTCCCCATGTCAAGGACCGTAATATGCCCATAGGGGCATGTCCTGTCACCATCCAGCGTTAGAGAACAGGAACCCGTTGACATGAGTGGGGTGGGGCTGCCCTGTCTGCTTTTCATTGTCCTCATGCTTTGATTTCTGCTTTTTGGCAGAGGCTGCTTTTCCTAGATTACTTTCAACATCTGTTCACTTGCTTCTAGAATAAAACAGGATAAGTTTGATTCTGAGATTTTCTTTTTCTCCGAGGCAGTCTTCAGTGAAGGCCTGGACTCTCTCCAGGTGCCCCGCCCTGGTGCCCCCCCACTCTGAAGCCCACTGCCCGTGGGTGGGCTTTGGGCCTTGTCTGATGCCAGCCAAACCTCTTCCCCTCCCTGGGCCCTCTCCTGCCTCCGGCTCCTGGCTCCTAAAGACTCCTTGTACCCCAGAGCCTCTCTTGCTGAGCTGCCTGGGCTGAGGGCCCAGAACTACCGGCCTTCAGATTTGGGGTGGCACATGGTAAGCTCTGGGGCATTGTAATGGGCTGGCCAGGCCCATCCAGGGACATCCCTGCCTCTTACCTCCCAGTCAGTCCCAGCTCCATTCTCACCTCCGTACACTCCACCAAGATACACAGGCTGCCCTGTGCCAGCTTCAGAGCCAGACTCTTGCCTTTCTCAGGCTGGGGAAAGGTCAGCACATGTGAAAGGGAGAAGGAATCACATTTTCTTTCTTATTTTTCTTTTCTTTTCTTTCTTTCTTTCTTTCTTTTTTTTTTTTAAAGACAGTCTCACTCTGTGGCCCAGGCTGGAGTACAGTGGCACTATCTCCGCTCACTACAACCTCTGTCCCCTGGGTTCAAGCAATTCTCCTGCCTCAGCCTCCCAAATACCTGGGACCACAGGCACACACCACCATGCCCAGCTAATTTTTGTATTTTTACTAGTGATGGAGTTTTACCATGTTGACTAGGCTGGTCCCGAACTCCTGACCTCAGGTGATCCGCCTGCCTTGACCTCCCAAAGTACTGGTTTTTTTTTTGAGACAGAGTCTTGAACTGTCACCCAGGCAGTGCAATGGTGAGATCTCAGCTCACTGCAGCCTCCACCTCCCAGGGTTCAAGTGATTGATTCTCCTGCCTCAGCCTCCCGAGTAGCTGAGATTACAGGTGCCCACCACCATGCCCGACTAATTTTTTGCATTTTTAGTAGAGACAGGGTTTCACCATGATGGTCAGGCTGATCTTGAATTCCTGACCTCGTGATCCGCCCACCTTGGCCTCCCAAAGTGCTGGGATTACAGGCGTGAGCCACCATGCCCGAACCTCTTCTGTTTTTTTTTTTTTTTTTTTTTGTGATGGAGTCTTACTCTGTTGCCCAGGCTGGAGTGCACTGGCATGATCTCTGCTGACTGCAACCTCCACCTCCTGGCTTCAAGCAATTCTTGTGCCTCAGCCCCTCAAGGAGCTGGGATTACAGGCATGTGCCACCATGCCAGGCTAATTTTTGCATTTTTAGTAGAGATGGGTTTCGCTATGTTGCCCAGGCTGGTCTCGAACTCCTGGCTTCACGTGATCTGCTCACCTCAGCCTCCCAAAGTGCTGGGATTACAGGCGTGAGCCACCATGTCCAGCCACATTTTCTGAACTCTTCTGATGTATGTCAGCCACTATGCTAGGCCCATGCGGCTGACACTTGTGCTAGTTTCCCAGTATCCATGTCCTCCTTCTTCTCTAGTAACAGCACTCCTAGTTTTTACCTGGGTTTATGGTCTCTGGGAATAAAGAATACGTTTCACAGCTCTCTGTGGTCCCAGGAGTAAATGGAATGTAAGCAGCATTGTGTGTATGTCTTCTGGGAAATGCCCTTAGACAGTTAGACACGCACTTTTTTGATTCTTCCATCTGCTTCCTGGAACATGGCTGTGATGGCTGGGACTCCAGCTGCCATCTTGGTCACTGGAGGCAACAGCCACGCCCTTGGCAGAGAGGAGTCATGAATTGGCAGGAGCCTAAAATGCCAGAGGATTTAGCAAAGCAGGGTCCCTACACCACCCCTGGGTCACCTATTCCCAGACCTTTACCTGAGTGAGAAACAAACCGTCTTGTTTGAGGCACTGTAATTGTAGGGTTACATTACACACAGCTGATCCTAAACCTAGGGTGACACCTCATTTTTCATGAGTTATGTCATTTCTGTCCTCACAACAGTCCTGCCAAGTGGATATTACCTCATTTTTAGAGAGCAAAAAGGAGGCTCAATGATTTTATTTTCTATTTCAATAAAAATTGATTTTCTTTAGTCTGTATTCTGCTGAAGGCTCAGTGATTTTAGGTAAGTGGTCCAAGGCCGCCCAGCCACTGTGAGGCTGAAGCCCTGGTTGCTCTGATTCCTGGGCCCTGCTCTGTGAGACTTTGGGGTCACACCCAGGCCAACCTCCCTATGTGTACTGGCCCAGGTTGACGAACACCCTCTGGTCTTCCCAGGCTTCATCTGGGTCCAGAAGCATCTAATGAGCAGGCGGCACTGTTGCAGGGTCATCACTGTTGCAGGGTGGCCCCAGACTGTCCCTGTTCTAGCAATGAAAGCCTCACATCCCTCATTCCTGGGCAAATCTAGACAGTCACCCTACAGCTGTGGTCCAGCCAGGCCCTGTCACTGCCTCTTTGGGCACCAGACCTTAAGCCCTCACAACCTGCTGGTTTTCAGGCATTTGTGCCCCACCTCCCAATCCTTGGGATCCTCCAGGCTGTGGTTAGAGGCTGGGGCAAGGGTTAGACCTTATGAAACTGAGACTCAGGCGGGGTGCAGTGAGTCACTCCCATAATCCCAGCAACTTGGGAAGCCAAAGCAGGAGGATGGCTTAAGGCCAGAAGTTTGGGAACAGCCTGAGCAACGTCACAGGAACTTGTCTCTACAAAAAATTATTTAAAAACTACCCAGGCATGGTGGCAGGCACCAGTAGTCCCGGCTACTCAGGAGGCTGAGGCGGGAAGATAGGAAGATCACTTGAGCCAGGGGGTTTGAGGCTGCAGTGAGCTATGATTGTGTCACTCACTCCAGCCTTGGCAGCAGAGACCCTGTCTCTTAAAAAAAATCAGGCTCATCAATGCCAGCAAGAAGTAACACCCCAAATCAAGTAACACCTTGATTTGACTTTACAGTGGCCTCAGAAGACAGCAGCCCCCACATTTATTTTGATTCTCCTTTGTCCCCTGACTCTCCGTATATCCTGTGACCCCGCAATAACAGAGTCCCTACCTGCCAGTGAAATGGGAAAGGTTCGCTTGTCCACCTCGCAGGGCGTGCGATGGGGTGTGCCTCGCTTCTTCAGTGCCCCGCTGCTCAAACCTCTAGGGAAGCATGCAGACGGGTAGGCTGTGAGGGTCCGGGCTTATAGCAGTGTCTAGGGGTGGACGATGACAGCTCCTGAAGCCCCAGTGGGTGTGCGCTACCATGTGCTTTTAGTTTTGCCGTCTAGAGGTGGCTCGTGTGAACCAGCTCAATTAGACACTCCTCCTTGTCACAAGGACAGAAGGCTTTCTGTATCCCAGGTTCTTGCCTTGGTGTACCAGAAGAATCGGATCACACCTGGGCTCGGAGAATGAGTGCAATGTTTCACTGAGTGGAGTAGCTCTCAGTAGATGGGGGAGCCAGAAGGGGATGGAGTGGGAAGGTTTCCCCTGGAGTCAGCCGCTCAGTGGCCTGGGCTCTTCTTCTTCAAATGCTCTGACCAAACTGTGCCTGGTTCTGCTGGTGGATGGCCTGCTGGCTCTGCCAGCGTGCTTCATCTGCCAGTGTGCTCCATCTGCCAGTGTGCTCCATCTGCCAGCGTGCTCCTTCCCACGCCCTCTTGACATTCAGCGGCTCGTGTCTTCTTCCGCCGATGTGTTCCTCTCCACGTCCAGCTGCTTGTGTCTCTGCCTGCTAGGGTCTCAGGGTTTTTATAGGCACAATATGGGGGCATAGCAGGCCAGGGTGGTCTTGGGAAATGCAACATTTGTATATGAAGGCAGAGGCAGGAATGCCTGTCCTCACCTGCGTCCATGGCCACAGGCCTGGGGTGGAGCCCTAGCCAGGAACCACACCCTCCTCTACCCAGCAATTCCCTGCCTGCTGCCTATCAATGGGGCCTGAGGCCATCAGGCTGGTCTGCAAGTACTACTCATCCCTGCCTTCATCTAGGAACCGGCAGGCGCGAGGGAACCCCAGCACACTGCAGCATGAGGCCTCTGCACTCAGAAAGGCTCCTGTCACCTCCCAGCTCTCCTACCCTCCACCCATGTGACCTTGGCCCTGTGATTTCACCTTTTGAGCCTTAGTCTTCTCATCTACAAAATGGAGATAATAACACCTGCCTCAGAAGGCTGTAGCCAGGATTAATGAGATCATACACCATGAAGTTTGGCTCTGGACCTGGAATACAGTTAACGCTTGATAATGGTTGTCATTGTTGTCACTGTACCACCACTCCTCTGTGCCAGGCAGCCCCGTGCTGGATACCAGGGACCCTGCAATACACCAGAGCCATTCAGGGACTCCTCAAGGAACTCAGAATCTGATGGGGAGATGTGACATAAAGGCAATTTGAAAGAATAAAATACGCGGGGCCGGGCGCGGTGGCTCACGAATCCCAGCACGTTGGGAGGCCAATGTGGGCAGATCACCTGAGGTGAGAAGTTTGAGACCAGCCTGGCCAACATGGTGAAACCCCATCTCTACTACAAAAATACAAAAATTAGCCAGGTGTGGTGGCGTGTGCCTATAATCCCAGCTATTCAGGAGGCTAAGGCAGGAGAATCGCTTGAACCCAGGAGGCGGAGGTTGCAGTGAGCCGAGATCGCACCACTGCACTCCAGCCTGGGCAACAGAGCAAGACTCTGTCTAAAAAAAAAGAAGAAGAATAAAATATGATGGCTCACACCTGTAATCCCAGCATTCTTTGGGAGGCAGAGGTGTGAGGCTCTTGAGGCCAGGGGTTCAAGACCAGACTGGTCAAGTTAGCAAGACCCTATCTCTATAAAAATAATAACAATTGTTCTAATGGAGGAGTGAACAAGGTATGGTGGGGGCACCAGAGGAGGGGAATGCCACAGAGCAATCAGGGAGGCTGTCCTGCAGGAGGCAGAGCTGGTGTGGGGGCTCACAGAGGATCACCTTTTGCTGGGTGAATCTGGGGGCTAGCGGAAGGAAGCCTCTTGCAACTCCCTAAGTCTAGGATTCTCTAGTTGTGTGTGGAGGCGAGGATGAAGCTCTTCCCATTGGCTGGAGTCTCAGCAGGGGCTCCAGAGGCTGAGGACCAGGGCCCAAGCACCTCACGTCTTCCATGGAGTGTCAGACCATCCTGCAGCGCAAGCAGAGGGTGCCCTCTCAGGCCTGCTCCGCCAACCCCATCCATGTTAAAGGCTTTTTTTATTTTTGGAGAAAATGGTTGTTTTGCTCTGAGCTTCCCTCCCTTCTTTAAACCAAGTTGGGAGGGCTTCAAGACTCTGGGGGACGCAGGAACCTGAATTGTCCTCACACAACAGAAGCTAAAGGCAGTGTGTGGTGGTGAGATGCGGAGAGCTAGGGCCACCCTGGGAATGGCTCACACTGCTGGGCTAGACAAAGGATACCTGATTTTTCCAAGGGACGGAATGAGGGCCTGTGAAAGAAGCAGGAGGCAGGTGGGGTGAGTAGCTCCCAATAGAGGGAATTGCTGGAACTGATGCCTGAGGGGAGAGTTTGCAAACCAGAGGGGGCATTGTTTCTTTCGGGGTGGGGGGAAATCTAGGTGAGAGGTCCCCAGGGAAGGAGGTTCACTGAAAAGCCTCCTGGAGGATCCTGTGAGTTAGAGTAGAATTTAGACGTCTACCATGTCCCAGAGGGTCCCCAGGCCAGGTTACAACTGTACCAGGCAAAGAAGGCCTCTTCTGCTGTCTCTCCCAATCTATATGCAGATGGTCATGGAGGGGCCAGGCATGGTGGCTCATGCCTGTAATCCCAGCACTTTGGGGGGCCAAGGTAGGTGGATCACCAGAGGTCAGGAGTTCGAGACCAGCCTGGTGAAACCGCACCTCTACTAAAAATACAAAAAATTAGCCGGGCATGGTGGCGCGCACCTGTAATCCCAGCTACTCAGGAGGCTGAAGCAAGAGAATGGCTAGAACTCAGGAGCTGGAGACTGGAGTGAGCTGAGACCACGCCACGGTACCGAGGGAGAGCAAAGAGGAGTCAGCGCCCTCTCCGAGTCTCTAGTTTCTGAGGCAAGCCCAGCCCCAGAGAAGGGTCTTATTCCACATTGAATGAGCTTTTGAAGCTTTAATATTACTTTTTGGTTTTATTACTTCAAAGTATACTTTTAAAAAATTAAGGATGGACAATTTCAAACATACTCTTAATTAGAGAGATGAGTCTAATGACCCCACTGTGTACCCATCATTTAGCCTCAGCCACAGCTGGTCATACCAATCCTGTTTCCTCTGTGCCCCCACCTATTTCTCCCAGCATAATTTGGAATCAAATCGGAGAGAAAGAAAAGAATGACTTCCTTCTTGCTTCTGAAAAATTAAAAATAAGAAGAGCCGCTGCCCTCCATGGTTTGATTAGAGCACTAAGGTTAGGGCATAAACCTGAGATTAAAGCTGGCAGGATCCATGGAGTCATCCCATGGACGGTGTGGTTGGTATCTGTCTTTCACCACTGAGCTCCCACCACTCAGAACAGTGCTTGACACATAGGAAGTGCTCAACAGATCATTCTGGTGCTTCTCCTCCACCTGCTCCTCTGTGGCCTTCCCAGGCAGTGGCTTTTCCTCTGACAGGCATGAGCTGGGGTGGACTCAGCTCTTCACCCAAGGCTGCAGGCCGGCCCTGCCCACAACAATCCCACCCCAGGCCTGGCCATGAGAATTACTTTGCAGAATACAAGACATAGCAAGGAAAAGCACCTACCTCAGTGCTCTGTAATAGCAGTCACTGGTTATCAAAAAAGCAGTGGTAGCAGGCTCACGCCTGTAATCCTAGCACTTTGGGAGGCCAAAGTGGGTGGATCACTTGAGGTCAGGAGTTCGAGACCAGCCTGGCCAACGGATGAAAGCCCATCTCTACTAAAAATACAAAAGTTAGTTGGATGTCATAGCACATGCCTGTAATCCTAGCTACTCGGGAGGCTGAGGCAGGAGAATCGCTTGAACCCGGGAGGTGGAGGTTGCAGTGAGCTGAGATTGTGCCCCTGTACTCCTGCCTGGGTGATGGAGGGACACTCCATCTCAAAAATAAAAATAAATAAATAAAAGCAGTGATAAGGAGACATCCAGATAAAAGTTTGGGGGCAGGAGGGTGGCATGGGCAGATGTTTTTGGAGCTTCATTGTGCTATGTGGAAGGTGGCATAGAAGGGGTGAGGAGCAGGAGCTGCAATCTGGGGAGAAAGATGAAGGTTTGGCCCACCTGGGAAGGTAGCCCAGAGCATGTGGAAGATAGATGAGCTGGGAATCCTTAGAGGCACAGCTCAGTTGCCGTATGTCTCAGTCTGTCTGCCTTTGATCTCTGGGTCCTGAATGTCCCCAAGGAGGCTTTGTAAGGGTCCTTCCTAGGACTGCTACATTTTGCAGGACCCATTTCCAAATGAAAATGCAGGGTCCCTAGTAAAAAAGATTACTACGAATTTCAAGATGGCGATAGCAGAGTACTGAACTAAGAACAGGGTCCTTTGCATAGGGATGCTGATACAGACAGAGAAAACATACGACATCCAGTTAAAGTTGAATTTCACATAAACAATGAATATTTTTTTTTTGGTTTGTATGTCTTGTGCAATACTTGTTTCCGTTTCTGATATTTCTGTGTATCTGAAATTCAAATTTAACTGGGAATCCTGTATTGTACCTGGCAACTCTACCAGGTGCATTCTGTGTCCCCCCCTTACCTGGAGCTCCTGGGAGTGGCTCAGG
This sequence comes from Cacajao melanocephalus, assembly GCA_963573385.1. NCBI lineage: Eukaryota > Metazoa > Chordata > Mammalia > Primates > Pitheciidae > Cacajao > Cacajao melanocephalus. Next base: position 37,490 of record CAUYLG010077184.1, on the reverse strand, counting down.
CTTAGGGTTCTTCCAGGAGAATGGTTTTCAAACTTTAGCCTGCATCGGAAACATCAGGAGGGCTTGGTAAAATCCTAGATTGCTTCCCCCTAGCCAGAGTTTCTGATTCACGTCTAGAGTACAACCCAAGAATTTTCATTTCTGACAGGTTCCACGGTGATGCTGATACGATTAGTCCTGGGACCACACTCAGAATCACTGTTGCAGTACATCACCCTAGCAAGCCCCCGAAAGAGATAGAAAAGCGTAGTGACCCAAAATGGACACCAGAGGGCAGAAGCGCCCACTCGCCCGGCAATAGGAACCGCCCACTGGCCTGGGGCTGGGGTGACACCTTTGCTGAACATTTGTTCAGTGCCTGACTGTGTCCAGGGCCCTGGAGTGGACAAAGAACACATGGATCAGAATTAGTCTCTGCCCTGAGGGGCTCAGGGTGTGGAAAGGGAGGCAGATTATTAACTAAGAATTGTAACTGGTGCTGAGATGAGGGAAGCATGGGCTGTGGGAGCCCAGGGGAGGCTGGGGGTGATCAGGGCTCGCTTCCTGGAGGAGCCTGAACCAAGGGTAGGAGTCATCCTTGGTGGTAGAATGGGAGGCGGGGCTTTCTGGGCATAAGAATACACAAGTACAAGGGCGCACATGGACAATGCTGGGGACTGCTTGAGGAGCAGTGCAGAGGTGGAATACAGGATTGGTGGGCCGATAGCCTGGTGAGGCTAGGGCTTGGTGGGTCCTGAGGGCCTCAGGGAGCCCCAGGAGGCTTTTAACTAGATGGTATATTAGAATGAAGAGTGTCAGGCTGGGCACGGTGGCTCACGCCTGTAATCCCAACACTTTGGGAGGCCGAGGTGGGCGGATCATGAGGTCAGGAGTTCAAGACCAGCCGGACCAACATGGAGAAACCCTGTCTCTACTAAAAATATGAAAAGGAGCCAGGCGTGGTGGCGCGTGCCTGTAATCCCATCTACTCAGGAGGCTGAGGCAGGAGAATCGCTTGAACCTGAGAGATGGAGGTTGTGGTGAGCTGAGATGGCACCACTGCACTCCAGCCTGGGTGACAAAGCGAGTCTCCATCTGAAAAGAAAAGAAAAGAAAAGGAAAAGGAAAAGAAAAGAGTGTCTGGGGGGAGAGACCGGAGTCAGGGAGGCCCAGAGAGCAGGAGGGTGCAGTGGTCAAGGGAGGAGGTGACCAGGGTGGCAAGGGTGGCAGCAGTCTCTCTCATCCATTCCTCCATTCGTCCATTCATTGCACGCGTGTATGCAGCAACTTCTCTGAGCCAGGCCTTGGGTTGGGTGCCGGCTGCTGAGACTCGGCGGTGGTGAAGACAGTTCCTGGCTTCTGTGGAGAGCTCACATTTTAACTGGGAAGACCACCATCCGACAGCCAACCTCCCGGTGAGCCAGCCAGTACCAGTTGTAGTCCCTGAGGGATGGCTACCAGAGATGTCAAGGGAGCCACATGGCAGGGTCTGGGCAGAGTTGGGGTTAGGGTGGGGGGGGAGGCATCTCCCAAGAGAGACCCTGACCTGGGCATCCTGACCCAGCAAACAGACGCCTCATTCAGCCCTGCCCTGGTGCCTCTGCACTGCAGCCCAGAGCTAACAATATGACCATTGACAGCCCCTGCCACTGCTTGAGATCCAGCTTTCCTGCCCCCATCCACCCTTAGCCACACAATCCTGGCCTTCAATGGGGAAGAAAGAGCAGGATTATACTCAGGTACCAGGGGCTGGACCCACCCCTCCACCAGAGTCAGCCTGGCCCCAGCCCAGGTGAGTGCCCAGCCAGGCACCTTCCTCAAATGTCCAGAGCTCTTGCTCTAAGCATGTGAAGAGTGACAGCTAGAAGCAGAAGGGTGTAGGAGATGACCTTACATGCCAAGGGGATGCCCTGGACTCACAGGGCTCCTGGACACACACTGTAGAACATTTGTCTGTGGAGATGGGATTGGCCTTGCGGATGATGTTGACACAAATCAGGCTAACTGGAGCGTTACTTTCTAGAAGGCTGACCTTCTTGCTGTTCCTAGAGCATGCCTAGTTCATTTTAACCTTGGGGCCTTGCCCATGCAGCTCCCTCTGCTTGGGATCCTCTCCTCCCACCATAAAGTCTTCCTCTTCCTTCGGTAGGAGGAAGAATGGCTCCCTAAAGATGTCCATGTCCTAATTCCTGGAACTTGTGAGTGCATTACTTTGCATGGTACAAGGGACTTTGCACATGACATTAAATTATGGATCTTGAGATAGGGAGATTTTACTGGTGGCCCAGTGTCATCAAGGAGGTCCATATCAAGAGTGAGGCAGGGGGGTCGGAGTCAAAGAAAGAGACGTGATGAGAGAGAGAGAAATCAGAGAGAGGAGGGGAGATTGGCAGCTGCCACTCTGCTGGCTTTGAAGGTAGAGACAGGGGCTGCAAGTCAAGGAATGGGGGTGGCATCTAGAAGCTGGAAAGGCCAAGGAAGCAGATTCACCCCAGAGCCTTTAGAAGGAGTTGCTAGGCCATTTAAGTCTTCTGACCTCAGAACCATAAGAAAATTAATTTGTATCGTTTGAAGCCACTAAGTGTGTGGTCCTAGATATAGCAGCCACAGCAAACGATTACAGCTTCTTATTCAGATCTCGGGCTGCCTAGTGTAAAGTAGTCTTACTCGCAGCACCTGTTTTCGTTTCTTGCTAGCCCTCGTTATTATCTGAAATGATCCTACTTTTTCTTAGTTTGTTGCCTGTCTGCACTCGCCAGCACACCAGGCTCCTGGAGGGCAACAGTCTGGTTTTGCCTTTTGTATCCCAGCACCCAGAACAATGCCTGGTACATTGTGGGTTCTCAATAAATCTCTGCTGCATGAGGTTGGATGTGGTGGCTTATACCTGTAATCCCAGCACTTTGGGAAGCCAAGGAGGGCGGATCATCTGAGGTCAGGAGTTCGAGACCAGTCTGGCCAACATGGTGAAACCTGTCTCTACCAAAAATACAAAGATTAGCCAGGCGTAGTGGTGTGTACCTATCATTCTAGCTACTCAGGAGGCTGAGGCAGGAGAATCACTTGAGCCCAGGAGGCAGAGGTTGCAGTGTGCCGAGATCACACTGCTATACTCCAGAGTGAGACTTCGTCTCAACAAAAACAAATCTTTGCTGGGCATGAAAAAAAAGAATGAAGGAGTAAAGGCAGGACTTCCTCTGACTCTCTCTTGTGTGCACTGAGGGCTGGAGAAGGGGGGTGTTTGGCTGGCGGAGGGAGGCCTCGGAACCGTGAGAATGGAGCGAGGCCTGGAGGGCTTCGGAGATCTGTGGGAACCCTGTGGCACCTGACACAGAATTTGGGCACGTGCTGTCCAGTTTACAGGCTGCTTCCAACCCAGGGTCTTTGTGTTGTCGTTGTTTCTCAGAACTACCTGGAAGAGGAAGACAGGCTTGAAAGGACCCATGGCTCTCACTTTGCAGATGGGCATCTAGGCTCTGGGTGGTGATTTGAGGGGTAGGGAGACACTGCCTCTCCAGCAAGGATCAGTGGGACCTGGGAGGGGCCTGAGGCCCTGCCTGCTCCCAGAGCCTTCCTGGCACCTCACGTGCCAATTCTCCTTGGCAGTCAGGCTGCCAGCCTTTGCCCCTGCTCTTCCCCCTGCCTGGGGTGTCCTTCCTCTCCTCTCCTTCTTCCAGGGCTGGGGCTAGGGTGAGACAAGTGTAAACTAAAAGGAGCACCAGAAATCTCAGTAATTAGGATGAATCATATTTTCACGTAATATATATTTTTTTGAGACAGAGTCTCACTCTGTCGCCCAGGCTGGAGTGCAGTGGCATGATCTTGGCTCACTGTAACCTCCGCCTCCTGGGTTCAAGCGATTCTCCTGGCTCAGCCTCCCGAGTAGCTGGGATTATAGGTGCCTGCCACCACATCCGTCTAATTTTGTATTTTTCGTAGAGACTGGGTTTTACCATGTTGGTCAGACTGGTCTCGAATCCTGGCTTCATGATCTGCCGCCTAGGCATCCCAAAGTGCTGAGATTACAGGCGTGAGCCACTGCGCCCTGCCTCATGTGATATTTTTTTTAAAATGCAATAAAATGCAAAAAATCCGTGATGAACAAAATATCACATTTTAAATAAGAACTTTATTTTTCCTTTTGTCTCAGGCTCCAATATGGCTTCACACAGTCTGTGCTACTGATCCTGTCTGAGACTGGCAATGTAATTTGTGAGGCCCCTTCTTCAAAAGTTACTATTATTATTATTATTACTTGTTGCCCAGGCTGGAGTGCAGTGGTGCAACCTCAGCTCACTGCAGCCTCCACTTCCTGGGTTCAAGCGATTCTTCTGCCTCAGCCTCTCAAATAACTGGGATTACAGGCACATGCCACCACGCCCAGCTAATTTTTTGCATTTTTAATAGAGATGGGATTTCACCAGGTTCACCAGACTGATCTTGAACTCCTGACATCTGGTGATCCACCCACCTCAGCCTCCCAAAGTGCTTGGATAAAAGGCATGAGCCACTGAGCCCAGCCTCAAAAATTATTAAGAACTGTGGTGGGCAACTGGCCGGCTCCTGTAATCCCAGTTACTCCGGAGCCAAGGCAGGAGAATCGCCTGAACCCTGGCATGGGAGATTGCAGTGTGCACTCCAGCCTGGGCAAGAGAGCGATGCCGCATCTCAAAAAAAGAAAATTGCAGTGGCCGGGTGCAGTGGTTCAAGCCTGTAATCATGGCACTTCAAGAGGCCGAGATGGAAGGATCGCTTGAGCCCAGGAGTTCAAGACCAGCGTGGGCAATATACAGACCCCATCTCTGTAAAAAATACAAACATAAAAAAAAAATTGCAGGATGGCAACAGCAAAACGTCGAACCACTTGGGAGGGTCTGTGACACTGCACGACCCGTACACCCATGAGGTCGGCCCTGATCCTGTCTTTATTTAAAATTGTGGTCTTTTGTTACTCAGAGAATTTTTGCATTGATTTAGATGTTTTGAAACATTGCATGAGACATAATTTACTTTGATGACTGAGGTTTCTGGTGCTCTCATTCATTGTGCCCCCAAGGCAAGTGCCTTACTTGCCTCACCCCATTCCCAGTCTTCTCTGCTTGGTGTGCACTTCTCAACCTCAGGCAGCCGCCTCCAGGAAGTCTTCCCTGACCTCCGGTCCCACACTGGATTGGGTACTTCTGGGTTCCTTCTAGCTGGGCAAAGCCCCAGAGCTCCTCTGCTTCCTCCCCTCAGTCACATTCCCGAGCACCCGGTATGAGCCCCATTGCTTCAGGCAGTAGATTTGGTTTTGCTTCTGTGTTCCAGAACAGGGCCTGGCTCAGAACAGTTGCTCAGGAAAAGTGGATTTTGAGTGAAAATGAGTGGTCTGCCAGTGCTTGGAATTTTATGTCAACATGATGTCTCTGGGTCAAGCCCTCCTGTCTCCAGAAGTTCCTTGGTAAAACCTCTATGGTATAATCCTTGAGCAAGACTCTATCTCTGAAAATGCCTAGCGGTGTCAGAGCCAGCTCTGTGGGCACTGGACCTGCTCATCCCCTACCCCACCACCCATGGGCACCATGGCAGAGCCAGCCTCACTCTAGGTGGCAGGACAGACACCTGGCGTGGCTGTGGGGCTGGGCCAGTCCTGTGGACCTGTGGCACTGGCCTGTTGCTGACCCACTTGCTCACGCGCAAACCGTGCCAAGCTCCATCTTCAGGACAAGCCCTGTGGTTCCTCACCTTAGGGACTCACAGCCTTGCTCCAATAACCTGGCTTCCTGGCTTGTTCCAGGGACCAGACCTGGTGTCTGGATTTGCATCCAGGGCAGACCCTTTCTAGCACTCAGCTCCACCCTTGTTAGTCTTTTAGGGACCCTGTGTCAGGGAGCTGGAGGAAGCTGCCTATGAATTCCTGAGCCTCAGCATATGCTCTGATTGGTCTTTTACCTCAACTATGTGCCAGGACTCCCTCAGGCCTGGCCACTGTTTACCCAGCTCTCCCTTCTTCATTGTTCTAACAATTTAAAGCCTATGCCTGGGGCCTGGGCAGGGTTAACAAAGTAATGAACTTTAGGCAGTGCCCAAAATGTGGGCGGCTCCTGGAGTCCCTGGCAGCACCACCAATGCAAGCCTCCTGACACCCTCGCAGGTATGGCCCAGTGTCTGCTGTGGACGGAATCCCAGACTCAGGCAAGGAGAGCTAGCTTCAAACCCAGGTCTATCATTTCCATTTGTTTTGGGGCTCAGTTTCTTCATCTGCTAAATGGGGAGAAAATGCCTACCTCATAACAGGGTGAAGGGAATTGATGGAGGATCCAGGCGCTCCTGGCACAGCGCTGGCGTTGGGAAATGCTGGTTTCCTTTCTCCTGTGCTTGCTTTGAGTGCGAAGACTAGTCAGCTGTGCTCCCTGGGGACTCCCTTTCCTCTCAGCTCCCAGCCTCTGAGTTCTTTTCCACAACTCCCTGTTCCAGCTCAAGAGATGGGGAAATTGAGACTCAGAGGGATCAGGGACTTGCTGAAGGTCAGGTGTGAGTCAGGGGCTGAGTACAGACTGGAACCCGGGAGCTGGGGCTCCTCCCGAGGCCTGGGCTTGGCAGGTGCCCAGCTCCTCCCCTCCTCTGTTTCTCCATCTGGCCCTGGGAATGCTGAGCCTGTGAAGCACAGCTATGTATATAGCATCAGCTATGGGCTCCTCCCCCGTCATACACACACAGGCACACAGACACACACAGACCCAGCCAACAGTGCTGGGTGCTTCCATGAAAGGCATGTTTCCCTCCTGAGTCAGAGCAGACCCAGAACAGACAGCCTGTGGGCCTGCCTGGGCTGCAGTCCCAGAGCTCTAGGTGGCCCTGAGAGCCAGCCTCCTCCCTGCTGGAACCTCTGGGCAGCAGCCAGCACAGCTGCATCCCCTCAGCAGGGCCTGCACCGATAGGCCCACGTTGCATCAGCTCGGCCCGTCTCTGGGCCTGCTCCGGCCGCTACAGCCAATGAGGCCTGGCTGAGTGTACAGACCCCAGCACTAGCCCAGCCCACCCCATCACCATCCCCTGCGGCTGCCTGGTCCTCCCTCTGCATTCTCAGCTAGGAGGAGGGGACTGCTGCTCCATCGCCTGTGGCCCCTCCCTCTGTGCCCCTGCCCCCACTGGTGGCCCTGCTAGCTCAGCCTTGGTTTCCCTTCCGGGAAGTGGCAGGGTCACCCCTTGGCACAGCGAGGATGCATTTCTCCCCAGCCTCTGTTCTTCTCAGGCTCTGTGCTTGCTCTGATCCGCACCTTTCACCTGTGGCATCTTTCAGTTACTCTCCTGTAACCATGATTCCCAAATTGTCATCGCCAGGCGGGCCTTCTTTCCTGAGTGCCAGATTCATGGATGTTATAGCCTCCTGGGTGTCTCCTGTCTACAGAGCCCACCAGCTTCCCCCAGAACTCACTGCCTTCCCCCACAGTTTCCATTGCAGGAAAAGGACCATTTGCCACCTGTTCACTAGGCCAGGCACCAGAGAGTCCTCCTTTCCCCTGTTCCCAGGCCCTCCATGCCCAGCCCACCACAACTGGGCCCTCTCCAGTCTGAGGCCCCTGCCTGGTCCAGGCACCAGCATCTCTCTCCGGGTTACCGAGCCATTCTCTCCTCTGGCCCCCCTCTCTCACTCTCCACGCAGCAGGCAGAGAATGCAAAAACACAGAGTGACCTGTCACCAACTTCCACAGCTTTACTCACATGTACCCCCTCCCACGGTGGCCTCTGAGGGGTCTCATGCCTACTGGGCCCTGGCTGTGTCACATGAAATCTTGCCAGGATTTGGGTCTCTTTAGCCTGAGGCCTAGAGCCAGCAGGTCTGGGCTGGTGGGAAATGCCAGGCCTGGCCAGAGGGCCCCAGCCCCAGCCTCCCATCTTCCCAGGCTTGCAGCGCAGCAGTCCTGAGCCCCAGGCCCAGCACCACCCATTCCCCAGCCGCCCCCTGGACAAGCCCCCTCAGGCCGGAGCTTGACACCCTTCTGGGTGTCTCTTTTCTATTCACTTGATTGACTTTTTTTGGCTGACTATAAAAGTAATGTATGCTATCGAAAGCAATTCAGAGAAGCAGAGAAAAGAAAATAAGGATGATAAATATTTCTATCTCCAAAGATAAACACTATTAAACCATGGAAGAGCATTTCTTTCTAGCCTTTCTCTATGAATATTTTATATACCTGTATATTTTTTATTAATTACATATAATACACATTCATTCAATAAAAAATCCAGGCTGGGCACAGTGGCTCACGCCTGTAATCCCAACACTTTGGGAGGCCGAGGGGTGGACCAGGAGGTCTGGCATTTGAGACCAGTCTGGGCAACTTGGTGAGACCCTGTCCCTACAAAATCAAAAAAATTAGCCAGGCTTGGTGGCATACACCTGTGGTCCCAGCTGCTTGGGAGGCTGAGGTGGGAGGATCACTTGAGCCCATGACATGTAGGCTGCAGTGAGCCGTGTTTGCACCACTGCATTCCAGCCTGGGTGACAGAGTGAGATTCTGTTTCAAAATAAATAGATGAATAACCCCCAATCTTTTAATAGCAGAAACATTTTTTAAAAATTAAGTGAAAATCACCTGAAAACCAGCACTAACTTTTTGGCGCGATGTGAACATGGTTCCGGGTATCTGTAGCTCTCCCATGGAATTTTCATAAACACGCTGTTTCATAAACGGCTTTATTTTTTATCCAGCAATCCACCAAGCGATCTCTCTGTGCCTGGGGATTACAGCAAGCTTTCCCCTTTGTGACATCTGCAAATATTTCATCCCTTATTGACCTGCTCTCCAATTTGTTGTGATTACAGACAAGACTTGAAGAACATTCTCCTGCATATATCTACGCGCATATTTTTAAGTCATTTCCTTAAGCGAAATTTCTACAAATTCATTTTTTTCCCAAAAGAACATGAATAATTTCAAAATGTGAAAATGCGTGAATAGGTAATGTACACTCTTCACACTGCTCTTCCACTCTCACCCCGAATCAGTATCAGGACATAAAGAACTTCCTGGCTTTTTGTTTTTTTCCAGCTTCCTGGTGTTCCCACCTCCTATGAATGGACGATTAGGTTGTTTCCAATCTTTGCGATTACAATGTTGCAGGGAATTATTCAATAACATACTTTTATTTAAAAGTGCTAACCGCCTTCTAGAAAGAGTGTGCCAATTTCTCCTCCTGCCAGGAGTGTGTACAAATTCTTGCTGTTTAAAATTAAATCCTACAAACTCTTCCAGACCCTGCTCATGTCCCATGTTACAGATGAGGAAATTGAGGTGCAGAGAGATGCAGTGACTTTCCAAGGTCACCGGTGAACAGTGGTAGGGACAGATCCCAACACAGACTTCCTGACTCCCAGGGTGGGTTTCTCCTGCTTTTCCAGACTACTCTCCCCTTCCTGTGCCTCCCCAGGGAAGTCCCCACTCCAGGCACAGCCCTTCGTTAGCCTAGTGTGTATGTGCAAGGTGAGGTGTGAGCTGAACTGACAGGACAGTGCTCAGAGGACAGAGCAGGAATGGTCAGAGGTGGTGTCTATGGGTTGTGTAGGATTTGACCAGTGCTGAAGACGTGAGCAGAGGTGTGGAGTAGAGATCCTAAATCACTTAGTGTTCACAAAGTCCTCTCCTATTCATGATTTTATCTGTGCTTCTCATCATTCTGCAGAGTATCAGTCCTATTTTACAGAAGGGGAATTTAGGCCATGGGCACATAGCCAAGAAGGGGCAGACCCGGGGCAGGATCCCAGGTCCCCTAACCCCCAAGTGAGGGCATTCTGTAACCCATAACACAGCAGGGCTGCACTGGGCTGAAGCACAGTAGAGTTGCTTTGGCGGGGTAGTGGGGTGGTCAGAGCTCAGGAGTCCCCTTTATTTTTTTTTGAAATGGAGTCAGTCTTACTCTGTTGCCCAGGCTGGAGTGTAGTGATACAATCTCAGCTCACTGCAACCTCTGCCTCCCAGGTTCAAGCGATTCTCCTGCCTCAGCCTCCTGAGTAGCTGGGATTATAGGCACCCACCACCACGCCTGGCTAATTTTTGTATTTTTAGTAGAGACGGGGTTTCACTATGTTGGCCAGGTTGGTCTCAAACTCCTGACCTCAAGTGATCTACCCACCTCGGCCTCCCAAAGTGCTGGAATTACAGGCATGACGCACTGCACCTGGCAGGAGTCCCTTTTCTGAGTGTCAGGAATGCTAAGATAAGGGAGGACAGCCCTGTAACCCACCTGGGCATCACTATTATTAGAAGCTCAGCAGCACCTAAGGGAGAGGAGAATAAGAAGAGAAAAGAAAGGCAGGGATGTAGTTAACACACATCCTCCATCCCACCAGCCCTTCAGGCCTGGCCTTGCAGGCACTGGAGCTGGTTCCACGGGTTGCCAGAGGAGGCCTGAGAGAGGGAGGCTGGGAGCGGGGGGCAGGGAACCTGAGCCTGTGTGTATGTCAATACTTAGCAATCGCTTCTGTCGGGGGTCGGGTGCATTTGGGCTGCTTGAGTTACACAGACATGTTCGTACATGGATTGTGTGAAAGGCTGCTTGGGTGCCATGTGTGTGCCCCATGTGGGTGGGTGCACACACGTCTGTGTGTATAGCATGTCAGTGGGCTTGTGTCTCCTGGGTATTGTGTCAGGCGTGTGGGTAAAGGCACTGGAGTTCCTATGCAGCTTTGCTCAGCACTAAGATGGCAGAGGGATGGGGGCGGGCCTGCACTGGGAGGAGTAGGGGAGGAATCATGTGCTCACCCACCCCCACACTGACTGGATGCCCACCCTCCAACGTGGCAGCCTGCAGGACAGCCCTTTTTGGATGGAAGGCCCTACGCTCCAAGAGAGAGAATCCGAGATTGCAGAAATCGTGTTTTCCTGACTCATGCCTTGGGCTGAGAGTACATTCTTGGCTCCTGGACAGCATCCCACAGAAGAGCTGCCTACAGCGGTCCTGGCTCCCCAAGGGAGGGGCAGACCCTGGACTGGCTGCCAGAGCTTTCTGGGCTCCAATTTTATCCCAACGTAAAAAGAAGGGGATTAAACGTCCTTCCTATTAACATTCTAAAATTAAAAGCAAGACACTGTTGACGGTGCCCAGCCCAGGGCCTGGGAGCGGCAAAGTGCCCCGTAAATGTCACTTCCTTCTTGTCCACTCCCTGCCTTCCCATGGATGTGCCATAAACAGACCTGATTCAAAACCCAGCTCTGACTCTGGCTTGATGTGTGCCCTGACCATGCTGCTTAGACTCCCTGAACCTCAATTTCTTCCTGCTGAAAACGGGAACATTCTTCCGTACCTGAAAGGATTGAATATGGTAATAAATGTGACTGTGTTGCACACTTAAATGACATGCTAGTTTTTGTCCTAGGATTCTATGGGGTGAAGACTGAATGAATCTAGCCCCTAGGGCCAAAGAAAGCTGTTGCCACAGTGCCTGGCAGAACTGGGCCTACGTCCCCTGCCCCCCGCCCCCCGCCCCCATCATTAGAGGGTGCTGTGGGGGAAAGAGGGCTGGGAGTCCAGGGCATGGGGTCCAGCCCAGCTCCATCTCTGATTTGCTGTGTGACTTTGGGTAAATTCCTGCCTTCTCTGGGCCTCCGTTTTCCTCTCTGTATAGGGTGGATGCAGTTGGACTTGATAGTTTTCTACTTCCTGCTGCTCACACCTCTTGGGACTTAGGGACCTAGAAGATTTCCAGCCAGCCTCCATGTGCAGGGCAGCAGAGCCACTTCCTGCAGGGAAGCCAGGCACTGGAGGACTCCAGAGGCGAAATGCTTGAGAGTTTCCCTGCTTATCAGAGTCTTCTCCGCCGCCCCCTAAAAGAGTGCTTTTTCCAGAAAGCTCTGCCTGGAATGTGGGGGAAGGGCCACAGTCAGTCTGGGCTGGGCTCAGAGCTAAGAATATTGTGGCAAAGGCTCTTGACTTTTTTGCGTGTGCGAGCTGATCCTGGAAATTTAAAGGAGCCGTTGCCTTTCCTTCCTCAGGGAGGCCGTGCTAAGGGCACAGCAGACTCAGGCAGCCACCTCTCATCTCCTGGCTGGCCACGCTTACCCAGTGCCTCTTCCATACTGTCCCCTTGCGGGGAGCTGGGGACTCAGAATGACAAGGAAAAGGCTCTGCCCTTCCAAAGTCTCCAGTGACATTCACTGACAATACAGGGTGATAACAAAGGTAATGCAGCAGGATAGGTCACAGAGGAGGTTAGTGGGGGTCGGGGAGTCCAGCTGAGGGCCTTCAGACCCAGCCCTCCCTTGGCCTCAGCTCCCCTGTCTGTAAAGGCAGCTCCTGTCTCCTGTGACCTCCAATGATTCTGGGTCTATCTAACAGCATGAGCCTCGGTTTATCCCTCGACAAAAGGGGACTGTCGCAGTGCTCTCCCCTTCCCCTCAGGTGTTGGTGTGGCCGGAAAGAGCTAAGAGACCTAAGAGTGCAGAGGAAGGATATCTCATTGGGATTTTGACATCTGAACCTGCTGAAAGCCCAGGCCACCCTCTCCATTCTGCCAGCATTGATGGGCACTCTTTGTTTCTGCCCTGCTCTCAGCTCACTGACCAAGTCACAAGGAAGCCTGAGGGCCAATGTGGGGGTAGGGGAGCCGAGAGAGTGGGGTCTGGCCTGGGATCCAGGAGGCCTCCTTGGATAAACAAGGATTTATCTTTTCTTTTTCTTTTTGTTTCTTTTTTTTGAGATGGAGTTTCCCTCTTGTTGCCCAGGCTAGAGTGCAATGGCACGATCTTGGCTCACAGCAACCTCAGCCTCCCAAGTTCAAGTCATTCTCCTGCCTCAGCCTCCCAAGTAGCTAGGACTACAGGCATACGCCATCACATCTGGCTAATTTTTTGTATTTTTAAGTAGAGACGGGGTTTCTCCATGTTGGTCAGGCTGGTCTCGAACTCCTGACCTCAGGTGATCTGCCCACCTTGGCCTCCCAAAGTACTAGGATTACAGGCATGAGCCACCATGTCTGGCCCTTTTTTTTTTTTTTTTTTTTTTTTTTGAGATGGAGTCTCTCTCTGTCACCCAGGTGAGTATAGTGGCACGATCTCAGCTCACTGCAATTGCCACCTCCCAGGTTCAAGTGATTCTGTCGCCTCAGCCACCTGAGTAGCTGGGATTACAGGCACACACCACCACACCCGGCTAATTTTCATATTTTTCTTAGAGATGGCATTTCACCATTTTGGCCAGGCTGGTCTTAAACTCCTGACCTCAGGTGATCCACCCTCCTTGGCCTCCCAAAGTGCTGGGATTATAGGCATGAGCCACCATGCCCAGCCTAGGATTTATCTTTAAAAGCAATATATAGTTGAGGCAGGAGGAAGCACATGAGAACCACGACAGCCACCCGAAAGAGATGGACACCGTGCCAAGGCTGGGACATTTTGTTAATAATCAGACCTGTCCTGAAAAAGAATGAGGCCTCTGCAGGAGGTAAGCTCTCTCTTCTTAGAGGTGCTTGGGTGCTTACCATTTTGGGATACTGAAGAGAGGGCTTCTGCCTGGGGCTGCAGACAGGAATCTCTGACCTCTGAGATGCCTTGCAGCTAAAAATCTTTAATGCATTTATTCCAGAATCCTTCAACTCTGAGATTTTCACATGTGAAGATTCGTTAGCTGGATTCAAGGACTCCATGGGGGCTTTCAGTGGAAGTAATCTCTGATTCTTTGACACTGAATCACAGCGTCTGAAGCTTTTGGGATCTGAGATTTCCCACAGTTCTTGTACTTAAAAGACTCTGAGCAGCAGCAGCCTACCCAGACAGAGAGGTTTGTCACATCCACCAGGCTTCCCCACAGCCACTAACGGAGGGCAGGGACCCAGGTGACTGACTCATTTGCTGGGTGCTGGGAGTTTTTCCTCTCCAGGATCCAGGCATGCACCTAGAAGAAAGATGCTCAACACAGTTTGTTGAATGAATGAATGAAGAGTCCCTATCCTGTCCCTTTCTCTCCATACTGTCTCCATCTAAGATCTATCATTAAACTACTAAAGAGGACTGAGGGTGGGGGGTTTTCTAAATAATCTGCCTCAATGAGTTCCCTACTAACCTGCCCATACCCCTCAGATGGACATCACACAGGGCAAGGACTCTGTTCAGCTCTCAGCTGTGTCCTCAGCACCCAGAACAGTAATGAATACCCTAGCTTAACTCAGAGGCCAAGGAGCTATCAGTTAGCAAGGGTGGGGTAGGAATTGACAGTGAGACCTGAGGCCTGTGGGAGGGGTTGCAGTAGGGAGAGGGCCAAGATGACAGGGACTGAGAAAGAGAGAAGGGGGGAAATAGCAAGGGATGACTTAGCACCACATATCACAGCCAAGGGAACAGAGGCCCAGAAAGGGAAAGTAACCTGCTAAGGGTCACACAGCACCTTGCTCAGTGGAGTCAGATTTTTCTTCCTGTGCACCCCTCCAAGCCCAGCCAGACCACCTGATGTTCCCTAGGCATCTCTGCCTCTATTACTCTAAGACTTGAACTTTCCCAGTGCCGGGCAGGTACCGGGGCTGGTCTGCTCCCTCTCCCTCTGGCCATCGCTGAGGTTGAGGTTTTTTGGATGAACAAGCATGCAGAAAGGGCAATGCCTTCTGAAGCCTGACAATCTCCCCTGAAGGAGATGGGTGCACCCCGAACTCGATTATGTTTCAGCTTGAAAATCAGGGAGAATGGGGAGAAGGGGCGATGGCTTTGCTCGGGGCAAAGTCCCTGAGGGGAAAGGTGCGCCTGAAGGAATGTGCGATCATGGTGGGCTGGCTCGTGCAGAGAGCCTGGGAGTGGGAGGAGACTCGCGCTCTGAAGGACACCCTGGTCCCGGTGGGGACTCCCGGGGCCCTGCAGCCCAGGCCGCCGAGGGGGGCAGTAGGACCCAGGGGCCGGGAGGCGCCGGCAGAGGGAGGGGCCGGGGGCCGGGGAAGTTTGGGGGAGGTCTTAGGTTTTTTTTGACGGAGCTGGGGCGCCCTCCGGAAGCGTTTCCAACTTTCCAGAAGTTTCTCGGGACGGGCCGGAGTGGGTGGGGACTGCCATATATAGATACCGGGATCAGGGGAGCGGGCTAAGAGTAGAATCGTGTCGCGGCTCGAGAGCTAGACTCCAGTCCCGGCGCCCGCCCGCCCGACCCAGGTGAGGGGCGGGGGACGCCCGCGTGCGGCCTGGGGGAGCGCCGAGCAATCTGGGGGTGCGCAAGGGAGTGAGAGGGGCGAGGGGACCCTGCCAGGGGTTGGGGGCCAAGCTAGAGCCTGCAAACGGGAGTCCCCGGCACTTTGGGAGCCGCTGGAGGGTTTGGAATCGGGAGCCCAGGGCTAGCTGGTGATGGAGCCAGCTGATGGCTAGGGCAGAGGTCCGAGCCAGGGTGGGAGCCTGAGCACTCGGAGGATTGGGGACAAGCGCAGGGACCCCAAGAAGTGGTGGTGGCAGAGACCCTTAGTAGGTGCTGTGTAAAGAGGGCTGGGGGCAGAGAGCAGAGCCTCTGAGGAAAGAAACGGAGGAGGAAGGCGCTGGGCTCCGGCGCCTCTTCCAGCGTGGATAGGGAGGACAGGCCGGCCTTGCAGTTCCAGGTCCCTTCCCTTCTGGGGTTGAGACCCAGGGGCAGCAGTGATTGGTGGCCCAGTCTCCTCACAGGCTTGCTGAGGGCATCTGAGCCTCCTGAAGGTAGTAGGGTGGTGGGAAAGGAGGTGAAATCGTCTTGACTCCTGCAGTCCATGTGCTCTGGTAGAAGTGGGCGACAGTGGCTCAATTTCTGATCAGCAGTTTGCAGCCTAGATGATGGCAGCCAAAGGAAAGACTTGCCCAGCGAGGCGCCCTCCCCTTGGAAAAAGGGAGTGGGGCTCAGCAGGGTCTGCTCAGCTCTGGGGATTAAGGGGCTGACTAGGAGGATTTGAGTCTCTCCTTCTGTCCACAGCCACCCGGTTCTTGGAGTAACTGCAGGGTTTAAACTGCAGGATCTCACTTCCAGAGGCTGGGGTTCCCTGCCCCCAAGCTTAGAGACATTCCTGAGGTGGCTGGAGAGGAGGAAGGAGAATGAATGCACTTCCAGACTGGCCCAGAGTCCCAACCCCTCCTCTTCCTGGTTTCCAGCGGGTCTCTCTGGGCTGCTGGGCCCAGATGGAGGCCTAGGGGAAAATGAGGGGGCTTTGGTTCAATGGAATTCTGGTCGTGGCCACACCCTCCTGTCTTCAGATGGTTTATGTACCCATCCCCCTTCCTGTCCCCTCCTTTGTCTCCTCTGTCACCGGGATTCCCAGCAGAGATTTTTTTGTACTGGCTGTGTAACAGGACACCGATGCAGCCCTCAGGAGGGCCTCCGTGTGCTTCCGAGAGGAGGGAGCCCTGAGCTAGGAAGGCAGACCCCTGTTTATCCCGAGGGACCTGGGGTGGCCCCCTGCCCTGGCCTCAGTTTCTCCCATTGAACAGTGAGGTGATCCACCTCCAAGGTCCCTGTACATAGAGAACTGGTTGTTCCCTCTGCGTCTGGGGCCTCCTCACCACCTCTCCTCTGCCGGCTCCCATCCTCCTTACTCTTCTGTTTTCTTTCAGAATGAAAAAGGCAGGCATTGACCTCCCTCTGAGGCAGTTTCCAGGTACTTTAGACCCCTCAAGTGTTTGGGACCCTCTGGTGGCCCCCATCATCTCCTCCCCTGCCCTTCCAGAACCTGCTCAGTCCAGCTAGCTGCGGGCGCCGCCCTGGCTAGGCGATCTTGTATTTTCTTTGTGGGACTCAGCTAACCTTGGCCCAAGGGCTGGCATTTCTCTGTGGCAAGATGGGCTGGGCTGTGGGAGGATGGCCTGCTTGCAGTAACTTGCCTTCCTCCGTTCCTGCTGCTGGGTTTAACAGGGCCACCCTTCTCCCCGGCGGACATCTCCCTTCAGACATCCATGTGCAGATGGGAAAGGAACTAAGGCCAAAGAGGGCTCCTGGAGTTCCCTGACTAATGCGTGGCACCCCCTGGGACATGAACCAGGCCTGCTTCCCAGGCTGGAAGCCCCCCTCTGCCGGCCGGTGGAGATGGTTCAGCCTCCTGCCTGCCACATCAGCACCAGGAGCTGGCGCTAAGCTGCTGCAGGCCTAGCCTAGCGGGCTGCCTGAGGAATCCCAAACCAGTTATTTGGAGCTTGCTTGGAAGCCCCTCCCAGTCCTTCGAGGTTCTGGCGGGTGGGGGTGGGGGCTGTCAAATGGTACCTGCCACGTGGCATGGCTGGGAGTGGGCTCTTCAGCTGCCTCCTTGGGGAAGGGAGGCTGGTGGCCTGTGCTGTGGTCTGAGCTCCAGCATCACTGGTCTGGATCAGAGGTGGCTTTTGAATAGGGTGGCCATATGCCTATTGTCCTGGCAGAATAATTAGTAGTCCCCATTTTACTCTCATAAGTGTCCTTGTTTGTGCAATAAATTATATGGTCGCTCCGCCTTTGAGGCTCCAGTTCTGGCAGGGAAGGCACCAGGGCTGGGAGAAAGGTGTCCTGGGGTGTATTCTAGGCCCCAAGATCCTCCCTTCATTTTAGGGTGAGACTCAGATTTCCCATTTCCTTCCAGGCATTTGTAGATCTCCGGGCCTTCCCTCCTCTCCCCACCTTGGGCCCTTTGCTTCTCTTGTACTGCACCGTCAAGGCTATGAGGAGGGTGGCAGTCCTGGGAGATGGGGAACCTGTTCAGGTTTTTGGGATGGCAACAGTAGAATCTTTGCAGAAATCCAGTGCAGCCAGAGTTCTGAAGGTCTTCCACCAGGATCTCAAATGCTCAGTCTTCTTCAAGGATGACCACGAGTCGGAATCTATCAGAGCAGTGGGATGGCAGCCTCCACCAGGGGTCCTTCTAGCCTTCCCTTTGTCCTGTCATCTCTCCTGTGCATTGCATTATGTAGAAGGGGATAATGGCCTGAAGGGAGAGAGGGAGTGTGGAAGTATCCCAGGAACAGAGACTGTCCCAATTGGAGGCCCCAGAGAGGGGACTGGGGCTTGTCCTGGGGGCCACTGCTACTGCTGGGGCTTGGGGAGGAGGCCTGAGGGCAACCCTGACTCCATGGAGCAGATGGCCTGTGTGGCTGTGGCTGTCAGATGGGGGGGGGCAGACTGGAGTCTGACGTGGCTCCAGCTTCCTTGGAGGCTGAGTGCACATCTGGCCAGCTTCTGGTGATGGAGGAGGGGGTCATTGCTCTATTGAGCTGTGTGTGACTCACCCCCTTCCCTAGTATCCTGTCCTTGTGCTATGTCAGGAAGCCTCTTCTCCACCCCCACCAAGTCTTCAAAGGAGTCAGTTTCCCAGGAGCTTTTGTCCTGGGGATTTCCCATCCACACCGGGGGCACTGTGGGCAGATGGGCATGCCAAGTTCCTGTCCAGATAGAGGCCTTGGGCATGGAGACCTGGACCCTTCAGCTTGGAAGAGGGAGACTGAGGCCGAGTGGACACAGGACACACACCTTCTCAAGGTTACCCTTGGGGCAGCAGAGCAGAGCGTCTGAGCTCTCCATTTAATGAGTGACCCAACCGGTGACTCATTAACATCCCAGAACAGAATGAAAGGCATGGGGGTGGGACAGCCCTCCAGCTCTGTCCCTCATTCCTTGCTCAGGCATCTGGGCTTCCTGCAGACTCTCAGCCCTTAGCTGCTGCTTTTTCTCACTGGAAAAGGGCCTAGGGTCATGTGAGACCAGGGCTGACCTGAAGAGGACCCCAGGTGTGGCCAAGTGACTGTTTTAGCTTCATTCAGGAAGAGCTGAGGCTACTGTGTGCTACGCACGGGGGATATAGTGGCAATCAGATTGGCTAAGTTTTCTGTCCTTCTGGAGGCCACAGCCTACTTAGGGGCAGAAATAGATATGTAATAAACACACAAACAAGTGGAAATGTTGGCTGGCTGATGCAGGAAATCGATCAGGTGATCTGGTGGTGACTTGCTGGGAGCCCGGCTTTGCGTGGGGACGTCACAGAGGTCTCTGAGAGGCTGGCAGCCCTAAGAGGCTGGCAGCCCGGAGTGAGGTATGGGATTACTGGACTGTGGGCTCTCTTGTCCCCACCTCCAGGGGACTTGTGGCAGCCAGAGGACTAGGGGTGGTTGTTGGGGAGGAAGGCCATGGGCTTCAAGGCCACCCTGTCTGTGCAGCCCTCACAGGTCCACCTTGGTGCACGCAAACCACCTCCTAGCCATGCGCTCCCTCCTGCTTCTCAGCGCTTTTTGCCTCCTGGCGGTGGCCCTGGCAGCCGAGGTGAAGAAACCTGCAGCCGCAGCAGCTCCTGGCACCGCGGAGAAGCTGAGCCCCAAGGCGGCCACGCTGGCAGAGCGCAGCGCCGGCCTGGCCTTCAGCCTGTACCAGGCCATGGCCAAGGACCAGGCGGTAGAGAACATCCTGGTGTCGCCCGTGGTGGTGGCCTCGTCGCTGGGGCTCGTGTCGCTGGGTGGCAAGGCAACCACGGCATCGCAGGCCAAGGCAGTGCTAAGCGCTGAGCAGCTGCGCGATGAGGAGGTGCACGCCGGCCTGGGCGAGCTGCTGCGCTCACTCAGCAACTCCACGGCGCGCAACGTGACCTGGAAGCTGGGCAGCCGCCTGTACGGACCCAGCTCAGTGAGCTTCGCTGATGACTTCGTGCGCAGCAGCAAGCAGCACTACAACTGCGAGCACTCCAAGATTAACTTCCGCGACAAGCGCAGCGCGCTGCAGTCCATTAACGAGTGGGCCGCGCAGACCACCGACGGCAAGCTGCCCGAGGTCACCAAGGACGTGGAGCGCACAGACGGCGCCCTGCTCGTCAACGCCATGTTCTTCAAGCGTGAGTCGGGGGCGCGCTCAGGGGTCCTCCTCCCCTCTTCCTCCCAGGACCCCCATACAAGAGTTAGAACAGCATTCTGTGCACTCCATTCTTCATTGCCTCTCATTTATGCTGTAACAACCCAGGGAGTAGGACTGTCACTCAGCTTTTGGTACAGACTGGAAACTAGATTCAGAGACAGGTAGCAGCGTCTAAAGGAATGATTCAGGGAGCCGAGGCCCCAAAGGGACTCCATGGAATGTATTCCGCCCAAATTTCGTCCAAGTGCTCGTCCTTGTATATCTTGGAATGAATAAAATTTCGCCTCAGTAGTGAGCTAGAGAAAGAACTTGAATCCTTTTTAAAAAATTATTTTTATTTTGAGATGGAGCCGCTCTGTCACCCAGGCTGGAGTGCAGTGGCAGAATCATGGCCCACTGCAGCCTCGGACTCCCGAGTTCAAGCAATTCTCCTGCCTCAGCCTCCTGAGTAGCTGGGATTATAGGTGCCTACCACCATGCCCAGCTAATTTTTGTATTTTTAGTGGAGACAGAGTTTTGCCATGTTGCCCAGGCTGGTCTCAAACTCCTGGCCTCAAGTGATCTGCCAGCCTTGGCCTCCCAAAGTGCTGGGATTACAGCCATGAGCCACCGTGCCCAACCAAGACCCAGAATCCTTAAAGCAACCTTGGGGACAGGCAGTGTTACCTTCATTTCACAGTGAGGAAACTGAGGCTCAGAGAGGAGGAAGCAGAGCCAGGCCTCAGGCCCAGATGCCTCTGTCTTCGGTTGAAGACTAGATATGGGGTTAATCAATATTTTTGAGTACCTGTATAGACAGACAGTACTATTCTCACAGTTTGCTGTGAGGATGAAGTAACCCTGGTTTTACAAATGAGATCAAACTAGGAGAGGTGAGGTCTCCCAGAGTCAGTGGCTTAGCTTGGATTGGAACACAGGTCTGGCTGTGAGCAAGGGCAGGATTCAGGCCACTCTCAGGCATTTTTTATTGTTATTTTCTGGTCATGGAGACAGAACTTGCAGAAAAAAACGAAGAATGGGCTGAGCTTAGTGGCTCACACTTGTAATCCTAGCACTTTGGGAGGCCAAGGAGGGTGAATCACGTGAGTGCAGGAATTCGAGGCCTGCCTGGGTAAGATGGCGAAACCCCATCTCTACAAAAAATTAGCCAGATGTGGTGGCACATGCTGGTAGTCCCAACTACTCTGGAGGCTGAGGTAGGAGGATCGCTGGAGCCTGGTAATTCAAGGCTGCAGTATGTCATGATTGCACCACTGCACTCCAGCTGGGGGACAGAGTGGGACCTTGTCTCAAAAAAAAAGAAAAAAAAATGACAGGTAGTCATGGAGCACTTCCTGCCCAGGGCACAACTACCCCTCAGGTACCAGGCAGGGAAGAAAGCCCAGTTCAGAGCATGTTTCCAAAAATATCTGACAATTGCCAGAGCTGGGGGTGGCCATAGAGGTGGCTGAGCTAGGGTGGAATTAATTCTCTGCCATGTGGGAGCAGCCAGGCAGTGACTGTAGGAAGCCACATCCTCAGATGGCATGTCCTGGGGCCAAGACCCTTCCCAAAGCTGGGAACGTGGACTCTGTGGGCCGGGTACTCAGGGGGATGGGGGGGCTGCAGCTGGGGTGGCTGGGGGCTGTGATTGTGTCTGGGGGCGGCCATGTGTCTCTGACCCTGTGTTCTGCCCCAACTACAGCACACTGGGATGAGAAATTCCATCACAAGATGGTGGACAATCGTGGCTTCATGGTGACTCGGTCCTATACTGTGGGTGTCATGATGATGCACCGGACAGGTAGGTGCCGGGAGGAGCAGGGTGTCAAGGTGGGTGGGGGTCCAAGGGTACTTAGGGTCTGACCCACCCCTGCACACAGGGTGCCCAATGTCCTCTCCGCTCCTTTCCCAGGCCTCTACAACTACTATGATGACGAGAAGGAAAAGCTGCAAATCGTGGAGATGCCCCTGGCCCACAAGCTCTCCAGCCTCATCATCCTCATGCCCCACCACGTGGAGCCCCTGGAGCGCCTTGAAAAGCTGCTAACCAAAGAACAGCTGAAGATCTGGATGGGGAAGATGCAGAAGAAGGCTGTCGCCATCTCCCTGCCCAAGGGTGTGGTGGAGGTGACCCATGACCTGCAGGTAAGGGGTGGCCCAGCCCTGGGGCCTGCAGGGCTTGGAGCCAGGGGGAGATCCCTGGGGGGCCCACTCACCAATTCAGCAGGTCTGTCCCGAGCCCCCCTGGATGTCCAGGCAGTGCTGGGCTCTGTGATGGGATAAGCTGGGGCAGGAGGTGTGGGCCCTGCCCTTGGGAAGATGATGATAATACCAGCAGCTAAATATAACAGAACACTTCCTATAAGCTAAGTGTTCTTCTAAGCACTTTATACGTATTAAATTATTTTAATCCTCAAAACAACTTTATTAGTTGGGACTATAAATTTCATCTTGAAGATGAGGAAACTGAGGCTCAGAAAGGTTAAATAACCTGTGCAAAGTCACACAGCTAGTAATTCAGACATCTTGCACCAGAGCTAACCCTCGGTTACTGCACTGCCTCTGAGATCTGAAGTGCCCCCAGTTATAGGTTGTTCAAGCCGGAGGATTATCTACCATGCAATAATAAGACTGGTAGCTATGGGTCTCCTAAGGTGGGCCAGAAACTTCACACACATGCTCAAGATTCTCCGTCACAACTACCCTGGGTGGTGGGGCAGAGGCTCAGAGAGAAACAATAACTCCTTAAGGTTTCCCGGGCCCATAAGTGGCAGAGTTGCAATTAGACCTCAAGGTAAAAACATAATAGTAGCCTTTTTTGTCAATCAAAAGAGAGAGATTTTTGACTTACTCAAAACAGGAAACTTTTGTGTCATTCTTTCCTTGGATGCCACAAATGGTTCTCAACGGGCAGAATCGATTCAGACTCGCTGCCTGGAGAGCTTGGAGAGAGAAAGCTGGAGATGAAGTGCGGCTTAGGCTCCAAACCACGGACAAGTGGAGCTTGTACTGGTCTGTGCTGTAGACACTGGGAGTTCCTGGAGAGGGATCGCTGTCTCCCTCCTGGGCCTGGCCCTGATCCTTCCCCAGCCCCTTCTCCAGTGGCTGTTGTCCCATCTCCTTCTCCCCTTGTTCCTCTGGTGTCTTCCTGGAACCCATAGTAGAGACAGCACCCCCAAGTCCATGGGGTAGATTGAGTTGGGAAATTCGAGGTGGATGACCTGTGCAAGGTCATCGGGGTGGGAAGAGCTGGGCCTACCTTGAATGCCTGTCTCAGGACCCCCTGGGTTTAGAACCTCAGGCCTAGTTCCTATGTGGCCATGCCAGGGAGGTGGAGGTTGTCCTGCAGAATCCTGGGCCCTGGACGCTGCCGTTTGCTTAGCTCACAGCCTTTTACTGTCATCTCTCCTGCACTGAGAGCGAGGGAGAGCCCTGGACATAGGCCCTGCCCTCAGGGAGCTCCAAGCCAGGTGGGAGAGACAGGCAGCACCAGACTGGTAATAGGAAGGCCCAGTGAGGCACCACTCATCTTGTGGGCTTGGGAAAGCTTCCTGAAAGAAGTGGTTTCTTTTCTTTTCTTTTTTTTTTTTTTTGAGATAGAGTCTCACTCTGTAACCCAGGCTGCAGTACAGTGGTGCGATCTTGGCTCACAGCAACCTCCGCCCCCCGGGTTCAAGCAATTCTCTTGCCTCAGCCTCCTGAGTAGCTGGGACTACAGGTGCCCGCCACTATGCCCAACTAATTTTTTGTATTTTTAGTTGAGACGGGGTTTCACCATGTTGGCCAGGCTGGTCTCGAACTCCTGACCTTGGGCTCCCAAAGTGCTGGGATTATAGGCGTGAGCCATGCCTAGTCAAGAAGTGGTTTCTAAAGAGCCCTAATGGGAGACAGGATGGCCATCCAGGACATAAGTTGCTCACTGAGGCTGTCTGGAGAGTGGGGTGGGCGTGCCAAGGGATGTGGCTGGAGGCTGCCAGGTGGGCAGAGGTCATATGTGAAAGAGCTTATGGTTGGCTTCCAAGAGCTGTGCAGAGCCATGGAAAGGTGTGTGTGTGTGTGAGCACGCATGTGTGTTTTAACTTTACTATGGAACATTGGAAACATAAACTAAAAGTAGATTAGTATAATAACCCTCAAGTGTCTATCGCCCAACTTCAAGCATTATCAGCTCATGGCCAATAGTGATCCATCTCTACCCACCAATTCCCCTCTGCATCTGATTATTTTGATGCAAATTCCAGGCATTCTGTCACTCTGGAAAGGTTTTAAGCCCCAGAGTGATGTGGACGTAGCTGTCCTTGATCAGTATTTCTTAAACTTGAGTATGCTAAGAAACCACTTGGGGAGTTTGTGAGAAGGAATCCATGCCCACTCCCAGAGATTCTGACTCAGGGAGTCTGGGCTGGGGTCAGGGCATGGGCATTCCAGATAAGCGCCTGGGTGGCACCATGCTGCCTGTCCCTGCATGGTAGCTGGGCAGTGCCGGGGATACATTCTCTTTGCTGTAGACACTGGGAGTTCCTGGAGAGGGGTCACTGTCTCCCTTCCCGACCTGGTCCTGATCCTTCCCCAGCCCCTTCTCCAGTGGCTGCTGGCCCACCCCTGCCATCCAGGATTCAACTTGTTTTTCTGAGTCTCAGGCTCGTCTGTGAAGGGGCGATTAGAAGCCCTTGTAGGGTTGTAGTGAAAACTGAGAAAGCGTGGTTTGAAGTGCCCGGCACCATGCATGGCACACAGAAGGTGGCCAGGGAGGAGTTCTGTCCTCTCTGAGAAGTGGTCAGGGTGGTATGGGGTGGAGGGTGTGAGGGTGGAGGAGCCTGGCATGCCATGGCCTCACCTGGCACACCCCCTGCTCCCACAGAAACACCTGGCTGGGCTGGGCCTGACCGAGGCCATTGACAAGAACAAGGCGGACTTGTCACGCATGTCAGGCAAGAAGGACCTGTACCTGGCCAGCGTGTTCCACGCCACCGCCTTTGAGTTGGACACAGATGGCAACCCCTTTGACCAAGACATCTACGGGCGTGAGGAGCTGCGCAACCCCAAGCTGTTCTACGCCGACCACCCTTTCATCTTCCTGGTGCGGGACACCCAGAGCGGCTCCCTGCTGTTCATTGGGCGCCTGGTCCGGCCTAAGGGTGACAAGATGCGAGATGAGTTGTAGGGCCTCAGGGTGCACACAGGATGGCAGGAAGCAGCCGAAGGCTCCTGAGACACATGGGTGCTATTGGGATTGGGGGGAGGTGAGGTACCAGCCTTGGATACTCCATGGGGTGGGGGTGGAAAAACAGACCAGGGTTCCCGTGTGCCTGAGCGGACCTTCCCAGCTAGAATTCACTCCGCTTGGACGTGCGCCCCAGAAACAATGATGCTGAGCCCAGAAACTCCACATCCTGTGGGACCTGGGCCATAGTCATCCTGCCTGCCCCCAGAGTCCCAGATCAAGCCTGCCTCAATCAGTGTTCATATTTATAGCCAAGTACCTTCTCACCTGTGAGACCAAATTGAGCTAGGGGGGTCAGCCAGCCCTCTTCTCCTGACACTAAAACACCTCAGCCGCCTCCCCAGCTCTATCCCAACCTCTCCCAACTACAAAACTAGGTGCTGCAGCCCCTGGGACCAGACACCCCAGAATGACCTGGCCCCAGTGAGACGGATCGAGAAAGAGCTCACAGGAGGGGCTTCTGGGCAGATTCTGGTCAAGAAGCATCACGTCCGGCGTCGTGGGGATTAACTTTTTGTTTTTGTTTCTTCCTTTTTTAGTTCTTCAAAGATGGGGAGGGAAGGGGGAACATGAGCCTTTGTTGCTATCAAACCGAGAACTTATTTGTACAATTTTTTTTTCAATAAAACTTTTCCAGTGAAATTTTGTTGGAGTGTGGAAGAAGATTGGATCAGGAGATTCTCTCACCATTCTTCCCAGGGTACAAGGTCTCCTGTTAAGGCAGGCTCGATACTGATGGTTCACACCAGGCCCTGGAATGCTGGCGGATCACTATGCAGACAGTGCCAAGTGGCAGGTGCACTCCATGCTGATCTGGGAAGTGATTCTGGCTCTGGCAGCCCTGGAGAAGTGGCTACAGGGCCTGAGTGAGAGCACTGGAGCTGGAGCCAGTCTTCAGCCCCTTCACCTTTCTTTGTTTCTTTATCCTTTTTTTTTTTTTTTTTTTTTTTTTGAGACGAAGTTTTGCTCTTATTGCCCAAGCTGGAGTGCAGTGGCGCAATCTTGGCTCACTGCAACCTCCGCCTCCCAGGTTCAAGCGATTCTCCTGCCTCAGCCTCCCAAGTAGCTGGGACTACAGGCATGTGCCATCACACCTGGCTAATTTTGTATTATTAGTAGAGACAGGGTTTCCCCATGTTGGTCAGGCTGGTCTTGAACTCCCGACCTCAGGTGATCTGCCCACCTCAGCCTCCCAAAGTGCTGGGATTACAGGCGTGAGCCACCACACCCGGCTCTTTACCCTTATTTTAGAGGTGGGTCTTACTATTATGTTGCCCAGGCTGGACTCAGACTCTTGGGCTCAAGCGAACCTCCTGCCTCAGCCTCCCGAGTAGCTGGGACTACAGGGAGGACTATGGGCATGAGCCAAGACTATGCCCAGCACCCCTAGCCTTTCATTCCAAGCTAACTTCTGCCACATCCAAGGCCACAGGTACAAACTCAGGCACACATTTAGTAAGTTGCCTGGCTTTAGGCTGGACTTTGGAAGGAAGGAGCTTGTGGGGATCCTTGCCTTTAGGTGGCTCGAAGTGTTGTATTTAATAGCAGGGGAGGAGGAGGCCCCCAACACAGTCCTCTGGTTGGATGCCTCATGGTCCTTG
Organism: Cacajao melanocephalus; assembly: GCA_963573385.1. Classification (NCBI taxonomy): domain Eukaryota; kingdom Metazoa; phylum Chordata; class Mammalia; order Primates; family Pitheciidae; genus Cacajao; species Cacajao melanocephalus. The sequence goes on along the minus strand of CAUYLG010077184.1, from coordinate 10,940 downwards.
GGGCTCCTGACACCATACCTTAGGGAGGGAGAGGGATGCACAGGATGGGGCCAGAGGCCAGGGAGGCGGAGGAGCAAAGGATACTGGGCTGGAGCCCCGTCTCTGCTGCCTGCTGCCATCTAACCTTGCGCAGGTCATTTTTCTCTCTGGGCACTTCCAGCTTTCCTCTGCCAAAGATTGTGACCTGGGGGTTGTTGGTTCAGGGAGGGACCCCTTACCTGGCTGAGCAATCCAGCAGTAGCCACCAAGAGGTACATAAGTCCACAGAAGGGCCAGCTGATTTACTCCCATCATTGCCAGGACAGAGTTTCAGCAAGACTGCTGAGTCCCAGGGCCTTTGTGTACTGCGGCTCAATCATTTACATCTGTCTCCTCAAGCGGGTTCGTCTAGAGGTCGAGACTTAGGGACAGGGACCAGGGCGCTCAGTGATCACTGTGTTCCAGGTGTGCCATGCCTGTCCCCCTGCCCCAGGGCCTTTGCACTAACTGTCCTTTCTGCCTGGCAGGCAGTTCTAGATGTTTGCAGGGTTGCTATTTGTTATCCAGGATTCAGCTTAAATGTTGTCTGCTCAGAGAGGCCTTCCCTGACTACCCTACATAACCAGTCCCTCTCCCATCTCAGTTTCTCTACCATGTTTCCTCACTTTACTGACACCTTAGCACTATGAAATGACCCACTTACAACTTCCCTGCCTGCCTCCCCTCCTGGAATGGAAGCTTCATGAAGATAGGGTCCTTGGCTGTCTATTGCTATAAGTCCTGCACCTAGATTTAGCGTCATGCATATACAAGGCATTAAAACATTTGCTGAGTGAAAGGGCCATTTTAGAAGAGCCTTTTCCAGGGCTTTGGGAGTCCAGAGGAGGAAGCCATGACTGCCTACGCAGACGAAGGAAGGCTCCCAGGAGGAGGTGGCATGTGGGCTGCCTTAAAGGGGGAGTAGGCATTTCTGGATCAGAATGATGCTTTTAGTGAAACCAGCTGGTACTCCTTTGTGTTTTGCTCCTCCTGTGTTACAAGTACTTGATATGTACAATTTTATCCAAGCTTCCTAACAGCTTGGCTAGGTAGGGATTATCCCATTTTACAGGTGAGGTAACAGGCTGAGAGGTTAAGTGAACTGCCTGAGGCCCCACAGTCAGTGCGGGGCAGAGCTGGGACTTGATCCTAGTCGGTTGGGTAGTTGCTTCACTGCACAGGAAGGGCAGGAGAGGCCTCCTGGAACCCAGGCCGTCTGGCCCTGAAGTTCAACCTGTGACAGCTCCCACGCCAAGTGGGAATGGGCAGTGAAATAAGCCAGGCCTGGGTGTGGGGGCCACCCAGGGGATGACCCAAAGGGGGCCTTGAGGCCACGCTCCTCCCTCCTGACTCAGGTGAGGCAGGGGGTAAGAGGTCTGTGCTGCTGCATCTCAAACACACATCAGTGAGGACTGGGGTTTCTGGTGTGGGAGCGGCAATGCAGGTGGCAGAGGTGGGCGACTAGGGGTGGGGTGGGGGCTAGAGGTTGGGCCAGCCAGTGTTGCTGCCCCGTGGCCCATCACTGCCCTGTGCGGAGCTTTCCTGCCACCTGGAGGCCACTGGAGGGATCACCCTGTCATTCTTACCTTGGTGCTTGATAAAGTCTCGCGAGATAATGAGCCTTTTGGATTGTGTGGGTCCCAGATGTGGATGCAAGTGGGGAAATGCGGATTTGTCTTCTCCTGAGTGCCTACTGTGTGCCTGGCACTGCCATGTATGATTTCATTTAATTTTCTTTCTTTCTTTTTCTTTTCTTTTCTTTTCTTTTTTTTTTTTTTTGATACAGAGTCTCGATCTGTTGCCCAGGCTGGAGTGCGGTGGTGTGATCTTGGCTCATTGCAACCTCCGCCTCCTGGGTTCAAGCGATTCTCCTGCCTCAGGCTCCTGAGTAGCTGGGATTACAGGTGTGCACCACCATGCCAGCTAATTTTTGTATTTTTAGTAGACACGGGGTTTCACCATGTTGGTCAGGCTGGTCTCGAACTCCTGACCTCATGATCCACCTGCCTCAGCCTCCCAAAATGCTGAGACTACAGGCGTGAGTCACTGCACCCGGCCAATTTCATTTAATTTTCAGACTTCCGTAGCTATACCTACCCTATGTTATGGTCAAGAAAACTGGGGCTCAGAGAGGTAAAGTGGCCAGCTCAAGGCCACTCGGCAAGCCAATAGCAGAGCTTTGCCCACATGGGAACTCAGGTCTCCTGGCTGTGGAGGAAGGAGAAGTTCCTGACATGTGTGAGTTCCAAACTCCACAGTTTGCAGGGAGCAGTCACCCATCTTTGCCCCTGCAGCATGGGGCTTGTTGTCCTCCTGACACTCCAGCTGTGGCCTCCGCGAGAGCATGCCCTTGTCTGCCTGTGTCCTGCTGCATCCCTGCACCTAGCACAACACCCGGCACACAGGAGGTGCCTAATAAATGCTCATTCTAAGGAAGCAGTCCAGAGGGGGCTGTGATGTTTAGCAGCAGAGGTGTTGGAGCCTGACAGACCTGACAGGTGTCCCAGCTCTGCCACTCCCTAGCTTTGTGACCTTGGGTCAGTTACTTACCTTCTCTGAGCTTCAGTTTCCTCAGTAGTAAGGTGGAAATGATAACAGTACTTACCTCATAAGCTTGTGGTGAAAGTTAAATGAGGTAATCCATGGTACTTGGCAAACACATAGCCAATAAATATTATTAATAGTTACTAACAAGAGAAGGTAGTGACCCAAGATCATACAGCAGAGCTGGGATTTGAGCCCACCTCTCTGCAGCTGTGACAAGCCTGATCCTTTCCATGATGCCACAGTGCCTTGCGTTCAGGCGGGGCTGACGTATCGGGGAGACTCCTGGAAGAAGGGGCTAGGGCTGGATGGCAAGAGGGAAAGAGGTATTCCAGATGTGAGGAACAGCTGGAACAGAGGTGTAGCAGTTGGGATGGGCAGGGTGACCCTGGAACACAGGGAAGGGGCTGGTGAGGAGGGTGGAAGTAGGAGACAGAGGAGGGAACTGCTACATGATAAGGCACACAGCGGGTCAGGGACTGTTCTTAGCGGCAGGGCAGATGGCCCTTGCCACTCAACCCCTCCGAGTTTCCCAGTCCTCTGTCCTGCCACTCCCGCTCCCTCTGCAGTCCCTCTCAATTCTCACCATCTTCCTTTCCTGTTTGCCCATGCTGTCTCCTCTGCCTGGTCCCAGGCCTCTCCCATCTCTGCCTGTTGAGTCCTCCACATCCTTGAAGGCCTATTTCAAAGGGTACCACTACCCTCAGGGAACCTTCCAGGCCCCTAGTCAGAAACGTGACAGCACTCACAGCAGTATCTCTCCAGGTGCCCTGGAGACACACCATCCTTCGTGCATCTTGCTACCATCTTTCTTCCGTGTTCTCAGCGTGACTTTTCTCAGTCTGCTCAGCTCCAGCTCCCCGTCCCTCAGGGGCACCCAGTTCACACTGACCCACTTGGCTGCTCCAGCAAGAATAAGGAAGTGGCTTTGTATTTAAAAGACACACGCTGAGAAGTGGACAGCTCTTTTCCTTTCTTTTTTCCCATGTCATTTCTCCATTTACCCTCTCCTGGTATAAGCAGAGGTCAAAAGCTCAGCAGGGGAGACTCAGGAGAGGAGGGTGTGCTGAGCCACATATTCTGACTTTTTTTCTTTTTTTTTTTTTGAGACAGAGTTTTGTTCTGCTGCCAGGCTGGAGTGCAGTGGTGCAATCTTGGCTTACTTCCAGGTTCAAGTGAGTCTCTTGCCTCAGCCTCCCGAGTAGCTGCCACTACAGGCATGCATCACCATGCCTAGCTAATTTTTGTAGTTTTAGTAGAGACAGAGTTTCACCATGTTGGCCAGGATGGTCTCGATCTCTTGACCTGGTGATCTGCCCACGTTGGCCTCCCAAAGTGCTGGGATTACAGGGGTGAGCCATCACACCCACCTTCTGACTTCTTAAGACATGAATTTGATGCTGCTGTTGCCAAACTACACTGGCAATTTATCAGTTGAATTCACAGTACTGCTTTGTCTCAGGTGAAACTTAGGGCACTGATCTCGATGAGGATGAGACAGCGGTCAGATGGAAAGTGCTGGGCAATTTAGAGGCTTCCTCCACCAGCCCCTACTCCACAGCACCTCCTTGTGGCAGAAGCAGTCCCTGCTCCTCTGCCTGCGGAGGCTCCTGCCACCTTGCCTGAAGACCTTGCAACGACCTTGCCTTGGAAGGTCTTCTACCCTGCAGTGTTTTAGTTATTGCTGAGTAACAGGCCACTCCATAGGTAGTGACTTAATTGTCTGGGTTTGCTCAGATGACTGCAATCACTGGATGCTGGGCTCAGCTGGGATAGCTGGGTTGGCTGATGCTGAGCCTCTCTGTCCACAACATCCTTCTTCCTGGTTTCTTCATGGCATGGTGGCCTCAGGATTCTGGGAGAATGGAGGCAAGAGCTAACCATCTGAGGCCTGGGCTCTGCAGCTTGCATCATGTCACTTATAATACATCACCCTGGTTAAAGCTAGTAATGAGGCCAGCCCAGATTCAAGCGGTGAAAACTAGACTCTGCTTCTGGAGCAAAATATGGTGGGCATCTGTCACCTAAGGGGAGGCCAGTTCTCTTCATGTCCGAGTCACATTGTCTCCAGCCCCATAATGGGTTGGATCCTTGCCTGTCTAACTCCCTAGTCAAGTCTGGGAGGAGGCAGCACACACGTCAAAAGAACTGTAAGATTTTGCTAACTTACATCAGCAAAAATCTGGATAACATATATGAGAATGTTTTCTGTGGGTGCTAGTCTAGGGAGGAAGGAATATGATTTTCACTGGGCTGAATTTATTAACATAGGTACATTTACCTGAGATTCTAGATTCAATGTGCTAGTGTGAGCAGCTAGGAGTGGTTTTGTTTGCTTAGCTTGGAGTGGTTGACTGACTCCTGGATTCAATCAAGGCCTGTGCTAATTGAAATCGAGATGCCAGAAGTTCCTTGTTTAATATAGAGCAGATGCAATCCAAAGACTAAGGGAGGGAGGAATGTTGAGGTGACTGTTTCCATGTGACCCACTCACTCTCCTTGACTAAGCTCCACATGCCTAACTTCCTCTTGTAGAACCTGGAAGACACTCCCTTCACCAAGGCACCCAGAAACACATGGGTGAGGGAAGCACCTTTGAAGCGTGGTGCAGCACTTGTTCTCTGTGGGTGGGGCATACTGCTGGGAGACGCTGTCATAGAAACGGAGGCCATGAGTTCAGTGGCAATGTTGGGACCCCAAGGAAGCAGAGGGCAAGCAGCACTCGAATGCCCAGGAAATCAGACCTCAGGTGGCAATCAGCATGTTCTGATCACAGATGTCTTCAGCAAAGGCTGATCAATCAAGGGCCAAATTGGACCAGGGAGACCAAACAGATGGGCAGCCCTTAAGGTCCTCCGAATCTCGTTTTTTTTGTTTGGTTTGGGTTTTTGAGATGGAGTCTTGCTCTGTCGCCCAGGCTGGAATGCAATGGCACGATCTCGGCTCACTGCAACCCCTACCTCCTGGGTTCAAGCGATTCTCCTGCCTCAGTCTCCCAAGTAGCTGGGATCACAGGCATGTGCCACTATGACCAGTGAATTTTTGTATTATTAGTAGAGATGGGGTTTCACCGTGTTGGCCAGGCTGGTCTTGAACTCCTAACCTCATGTGATCCACCCACCTCAGCCTCCCAAAGTGCTGTGATTACAGGCCTGAGCCACCATACCCAGCCTCCTTTAATCTCTATAACAGAAACAACAAAACAAAACAACCAACAAACAGACAAATACAAACCCTCCAGAGCTGGCAAGTGGAAGCCTGACTTGAGCCACGAGATCGCAACTCCTCACCCAAAGTCCCTAGAATGAAAGAGAGGCTGGTACCCTTCAGAAAATCCCCTTCTATAGCACCAGAGATACCTACTGTAAGTCATTCTTTCAGCCTTCTACAAAAGGTCCTGGGCCATTCACCAGAGAATCGTGCTCTGTGAAAGGAAAATACTAAGATTTTTCAGGGATTAGTGGATGTTAAGTCTATTTAATGTCAATTCCTGAAGACACAGAAAGTTGCTATGTAGAGGCTCAGATGGGTCAGGTATTAACTGGAGTTTTGACCTAAGTGCAGTGGGACCCTGAACCCATTCTGCAATTATTATTATTATTATTTTTCACTTGCATGATATATAATTGGAATTACAGGTAGAATTCACACATGAGCCTCCAGACCTGTGGAATAAAGGTCATTATGGCAAAACAATCAAGTGGAAGCCCCTCAATCTTCCCCTTCTTACCAAAATAATACATCAGTAATAAACTCTGGGGAATCACAGGAACTTGTGTCACCATCAAAGACTTGAAAGATGCAGCAATGATTTCTGTCACACTTCCTTTAACTCATTTATTTGGTCTGTGCAAAAGGCACAGGTCTTGGAGAATGACAGTGCATTACTGTAAGCTTACTCAGGTGGCGAGTTCAGTTGCAGATGCTATTATTCCAGGTGTGGTCTTTTTATGAGAACTATAATTTTTTTTTGTCACTTGATGTGAAACTATCTGATAAATTATTTTTCTTGTCCTCTATAGACAGTCCCCTTAGCAATTTTCTTTCTCTTGGCAGGGATAGCAGTACACCTTTCTCATCTTGTCTTGAAACTCCTCCAGTCTCTGGTTTTCTGTTCAAGTTTTCAAGTTCTGGTTTTCTGTCTATGCGGATTTTGATCATCCTCCTGAATCACAGGCCATTATATTTGTCCACTATATTGATGATACTATGTTGCTAGGATTGGGAGACAGAGAAGCAGTGGGTACTTCAGATGCATCAATAAGACACAACTGTGTCTGAGAATGGAAAGTAAATCCCATGAGAACATAGGGGCCTGCCACTCAAGTGAAGTTCCTGCATGTTCAGTGTTCTGGATCATGCCAGGAAAGACCCTGCAAAGTGAAAGACAACTTGCTGGGCTTTCTGCCTCTTGCTGGTAATGAGCACAACACTTCTTGGGCTTCTATGTATTTTAGAGGCAACATGTATTTGTGTGTTTCTCTGATCCTTATAAGTTAATGAGTAACCTATAAGGCTGCCAGGTTGGAGTGGGGCCCAGAGAAAAGGAAGGTTTCCAGGTGGTCCAGAATAAAAGGCAAGCAGTTCTGCCACATGGCTCTGGTAGCCCAGCTGATCCCAAGGTGGTTCAAGTGTGTGCAGCAGATGGGATGGTATTTGAACCCATGGCAAACTCTGATAGGAGAATCACAGCAGAGTATCTATGATTTAGGAGTGAAGCCTGGTGCTCCGAGGAAGCAGTTTTCCTCCTTTTGAGGAAGGACTCTTGGCTCACTGCTAGCTGACAGTGGTCCCAGTGTGGGATCGTGAAGGTAATTAATGCCTGTACACACAGTGTGCTCTTTTCTCAGGGATACTTGGGGTATATGTGCTCAGTGATTGCTAAATGAGATGTTAGTAAATTATGTACCAGATATGAAAACACACTTGATTTCTCTCCTTTCTTATCCCCTTTCACTGAAATCAGGCTTCTGTTTCTTCCAGTCCAGAGAGTCTGCAATTGCCAAGGTCAGTGATCTCTTTATTGCTACTTAAAAAAACAAAAACAAAAACTAATTTCATACCTAGGAAAAAAAATTCCAACATACACACAATTATATAATAGTACGCATCACAAAACTTCAATATGTAATGACATTTTTCCCATTTCTTTCAATGGACTCTAAATCCATATTGTAGGGAAGCCATTATGGTCTCTAACCTTGCTGACTACTTCATCCTTGATGCCTTCCCCAAGGTGACCTTCCTTTCTAGTTTTCCTCTGACTCCTCTGCTGCTTTAGGGCCCTCCACTTTGGGGCTCCTTCCTCTGCCTGTCCCCTGAATGTCGGTGTTTCCCAGCGCTCTGTCCTGACCCCATCCATCTCTCACTTTCCACACTCTTGCTGGGTAAACTTGCCCTGTCTCATGGCCCTTTTACTTTCTGTGGGCTGGGGATGCTCACATTTAAATGAGATCTCCATCTCCGCCTTTAGCCCAGACCCCTTTCCCAGGCTCAGACCACCATGTCCAGACGTCTCCTGGATGCCAAATTGAGTCCATCTTCCGGCCAAACAAGCTGTTTCCTGGATTCCCATTCATCCACACAACAATAAATATCTACTCATATTTATTAAATACCAATTTGCATGTAAGAAAAAACTTAAGATTGGGAACAAGCCAAACAAATTACTGCTACCTGAAAAAGATGGGCAATAACAAGTGTTGGTGAGGATGTGGAGAAATTGGAAACCTCCTATATTGCAGGTGGGAATGTAAAATGGTGGTGTCCTGGCCCACCCAGAACCAGAATCAAGCCCATAGAGGATGTTTGTCATTGTCCCCCCACTGCCCCAAGAGATGAGCTCTTGAGCACAGTGGAATGATCAGAGCTCACTGCAGGCTTAAGCTCCTGGGCTCAAGCCTCAGTCTCCCAAGTAGCTGCAACTACAGGCATGCACCACCACATCCAGCAGAGGATTGAACTGATGGCCCAAGGTGGAGAGAGAATGAAAGTTCAGATGCTTTGATGGATGAGGGGTGGAGTCGCTTGCCTATGGGAATGAAGGTGTGCAGAAAGGGCCAAGCTTCTGCAGGCTGGGTTGCAGGGTCTGTGAGGGATGGGCTCAGATGCTGAGGCTGCAGGAGTGCCTGGGCAAACTGCGCAGAAATACCACAACCTGAGCAGGCTTTGGAAGCTCCGCAGCCAAGCCCTAAGGAGAGGGAGAGGGGCTGACAGCGCCCTCTGGCTTGGGCTCAGGGACGCCATAGTGATTCTTCTCAGGATGGCCTGAGCCTCCTGGAATTGTGACCAGCCCCAAAGACAGGATGACGCTCCAGGAAAATGACTAATATCAGATTTCCTACCAACTCTGGCAACGAGAGGAGGGGGCTCCCAGTGTGTTTAATGAGATTTACCAAAATAAAGACATGGCATTCCTTACACCAGAGTGCCATGCTGTGATGCATAGACTGAATTACAAATTGCAAGATGTGTGAGGTAAGAAGGGGTAGCCATAGAGATAGAGAAAAGTGGGCAGATTTGCTATTTAGCAGGAAGAGCAGACAGGTCTTAGTGAGGGACTGGAAGCGGAGGGTCAGAGATTGGTACTCAAAAGGATTTGCCGGGTTCTGGCTGAGAACTGGGTCAACCCGAGTGCCTTCCCACCTCTTCCTCTAGACCATCCATCCCCGCTGCGGCACAGACTCCCGAAAGTGTCGCTCTGGTCCGACATGGCACCTGTCCCTTGTCCACACAACCGCCTCCGCCCCCCCCGGCCCCAGTATGTCACAAGGCGCCCAGGCGGTGCGGGGCGCCGGCAGATATCACGGGTGGGGCTACTGTGTGAGGAGTAACATCGCGGCCTTTTCCCCCGACCAGCCTCCGAGGGCTCCAGCGAGGCCTCGGCCCAGCTCCTGGAAAGGGTCTCGCATCCAGGCCTTTCAGCGGCCCCAGGCGGGTAGGCGGAGCGCAGGCTCTGCGCCTCGCAGGTCCCGGGGCCTCCTTCGCCCACTCTCGCCAGGGCACTGTCTTTCCCACCGGCCCGATCCCGCTTCCCGAGGTCCCGCAGGGCCAGGGTGCACAGGCGGTGGAGCCCAGAGCCCGGGGTGGGGCCGGGGTGAGCCTGCGGGCGGGGACGGTGCGCGTGCGCGGGGCTGGGTGGGGGGGCTGCTGTTTCCGAGTCGAGAGTTCGGGTAGCGGGGCTCAGTGGGCGGAGACGCCCTCCCGAGCCTGGGCATCTTCGGGGTGGGGCTCTCGGGTCGGGCCACCAGGTTTCAGGCGTGGGCCGTGCCCCTGGGCCGGACGGGAAGCCTTCCCTTTCCGGGCCGTCCTCCCCAGTCCCCGGGCGGCTGCAGTAGGGGCGCTGGAGCCCGCGGCCTGCGGGGAGGTTGCGGTGGCCCCTGCTTAGTGAGGCCCTGCAGCGGGGAGGGAGAAAGAGAAGAGGGAGGAGGGAGAAGGGAGAAGGGAGGAGGGAGGAGGGAGGAGGGAGAAGGGAGGAGGGAGGCGGGAGGCGGGGGGAGGGGGTTGGGTGGAGGGAGGTGGGCGGAGGGAGTTGGGGGGAGGGGGGTGGGGGGGGGGGGGGGGGGGGGGGGGCGGGGGGCGGCGGGCGGCGGGACGGGGGGAGCCGGGGACACCGCGGGGGGCTAGGAAATGGCGGCCGCAGGGAGGAGCTAGGCCGTAAGTACAGACTGCCTTTAAGAAGGGCCAGAAGAGTAGGGTGCGCTCCCGCCCTCCCTGTCCCAGCCCAGGGTGGGGACCCAGAGCCCCTCCTCCCCCACTGGGCCTTGTTTCTCGGTAGTGGAGGGCTGGACTGGACTGAGCGGGGAAGGCCTGCGGCTCAGAGGCTCTGATCTCATCGTCAAGACCGGCTTGCAAATGAAGAAGTTGAGGGGCTGGCCCTGGGCTCAGAGCAGAAGCTGCCAGATCTAGCGGCCACCCCGCAGTCCTCATCTGCGCCAGCGCTCCCGGCTTTCCACCTGGCCTCACTGTCTCCTGATGGAATCACTCCAGGCACCACAGGCACCTGGTTCCTCCTTACAGCTGTGGGCCGGCCCCTCTCAGTTTTTTTCTGGACGATTCTCTTCTGACCTCTTAAGTCCCCAACGCTTGGAACTGGGCCCACTTCTCTTTCCATTCTGACACACTCTGAGGGAGCGCAGTGTCCTCCAAGTGGGGCTTGTGACCGTCCTCCCCGCAGCCCCTGGGCAGCTGACTCCCAGGCCCTGTCCCTTCAGAGGTCAAGCCCTGGGAGCCAGTGCCTGACTGCAGGAAGGGAAAAGGGGTCCATGGCATACCAGGAAAGGAAGCAGTAGGAATGCCCTTCTCCCTGTCTCTTGGAAGGAGAAAAGGATTTTATCACTAACATTGTATAGAATGAGCAGCATGTGGTGATAATAAAA